>PVJS01004346.1:5837-69729 GCA_004027185.1 Glis glis
AGCAGAGAGAATGCTGACCAAGACAAACACCTATCCCAGTGTCCCTCAAAGGATTATTCTAGGCCGGGCGTGGTGGCGCACGCTTGTAATCCCAGTACTTTGGGAGGCAGAGACCGGAGGATCCAGGTTCACGGCCAGCCTCAGCGCTCGCTCTCTCTCTCTCTCTCTCTCTCTCTCCCCCCCCCCTTAGTGAGGCCTTCCGCAACTTCGTGAGACCCGGTTTCAAAATAAAGTATAAAAAAAAAATAGGGCCGGGGCGTAGCGCAGAGGTAGAACGCCCCTGCGTTCAATCCCCGGTACCGCAAAAAAAAAAAGAAAGGATTATTCTAGGCATTAGATACCAATGTAAAATTTTGTTACAGTATTATCAATGCACACATGTAGTCAGTAGTTTTGTATTATTACCTCATTTAGTCCTTATAACAACAGCAGGAAGTGGATACACTAATCCGCATTTCACACAAAAAAGGAAATTTAGCCTTAAAGAATTTAACAATCATGGCAAGAAGTAGAGCCAAGATAAAAATTCTAAGATCTACTCTGTTCTATAATTTGTATTTTTAACTGCCATGCCATCCTGAATCAAAATGGAAGCTAATATTAAAGCCTGGTTACATTTCTTACTCTTTCTCTGTACCTTTGAAAAAAAGTCCTTTGGGCCAATCCATGTGTTTATTAAGCTGCTATCATGTTCTATTGCCTTTCTAGGGATCAAAATTCAAAAGAAGCATGGTCCTGGATTCATGGAGGTTATAATTTATCAGAGAAGACCACAGTAAACTAAGGATACATTAAAGGATTAAACTTCCTGGTCCCATGTCTAAGATTCATAATTCAGTTATAGAAAGCAAAGGTTTAGACAAATAGACTTTATCAGACAGGAATATACAATTACATTGAGTTTGGGGAGATAAATACATGTAAATAGAGAAGAAATGAGGGTATTTAACTCTAAGAAAAAGAATGAAGAAAATGCTCAATAAAAAGTAACTTGGAAATAGATTTAGAAACCCTGAACTAGGGAGTTGGAAGTGGAAATAAATGGCTAAATTAAAAATGTAAATATATAATATAATATAGGAATACATAAAATATAATATAATATAAAAATATAATGTAGAAAAAAACAATAGAATTTAAGGTGATTTGATTAAAAATGTGAATAAGAAAGGAAACCAGCATAACTTTGAATGTTCTAGGATAAACATAAGAAAAAAATCCATATATCAGACACAGAAGTAGAGCAATTGAGAATAGGAAGCAAGAACTTGTGGGGATGGCATGTCTAGCTTGGGATTTAATGTATTTAAGAAGCCCCTGGAATAACTGATGACTTATTCTGAAGACAGTTGGAAATCAAAGATGATTGAATAGAGCTTCATCAAGACATTTCTTCTCTAGTAACAAATGTACATTCCATTCTTGAATCTGCAGAGACTTGGTTTAACTTTATATTCCTCAAATTAAGTAATTTAATTTATTAATAGTTTTTCTTGTGCAGTCTTGATTAGTCCTAGTGTCCCAGTTAGGTGGACAAATTTTATTTCCTCATTTAAACATGGAAATTATACACCTTTGAGAAAGTAATAACATAGTAGCTGGAAGGCAGTAGGTGTTCAATAAATCATAGTAACATTTATTTCTGCTCTTATTTGAACAAAAAAGAGAACTAATTGGGATAGCTATCCTGCAAACAAATACAAATCAAATATACTTGTCATCTGGTTTGGCCTGAAAGATCTTCACTTTTAAGTTTGGAACGATGGGATCTTAGAAGATATTTTACCTACCAAAAATATTATCCCTGTTGCAACCTTAAGAGATATTTATTTATTATTGAATGTATGCAGTGCTATCATCCTATCTCATATTTATCCATTATCATCCCTATACAGAATTGGTTATGATGTCCTTCCCTATGTGTATGCCTTCAAATGTTCTCTTCATTCTTCAAGATTAATTGCTAAGACTCTCACTGAGATGACTTCCCAGACAAGGTAGAAGTTCAATTCTTTTGTCTATAGGACCTCCTCAATCAACCTTAGTAGTATTCTTGCTCTCCACCTTGGTAATGCTTAGTACAGAAAACAATTTTAGCCTTCACCTTATCCTTAACATACAGATAAATTTGCTACATATATGAAACTATATATACATATACATTCTCATAAACCTTATTTTCTACAAAAGTCCTGAGTATGAAATGATGTGAGATTAAAGAACATGTCCTCTATCAAGGAGGAAAAGTCCTTCTCCACCACATATTTGCTTCCACTATGTTAATGAGAATTTTCTGTATCAAAGAAGTACTTTGAGAAGTACAAGGCAACATTCAGTCCTCTAAAGATCACAGAGTATATCAGAACTACTTTTACCTAAGTATTTTCATTGCTTCTAAATGTACCTGAATCTCTGGTCAAACAGAATTTCAGAACATTTCTCCTTAGAGTACATGTTGAATTCTAAAGCTGTTCTCTTTATACCAAAGATAGTCTGATTAGTTTTAATTATGGAAACAAGGATGCTTTTTGCCCATGGCAGTAATTTACTTAACTTAGCTAGTAGCCTCATAATGACCAATTAGAATAATCGACTTTCAAAAGACCATTTAACAACAAATAGTCTCTATATAAATGATTTTTCTTCATTTCTTCAGGATTAAAAAAAATCTCAAAGACTTGACTCCAAAAAATTGTGTTTATTCTCCTTTAACTTAGGTTCATATTTTAAGGTAAGGCCAATTAAGGCCAACTTAAAGCATAGGTATTTGAAAATATATGGTAGACCTTCTTAACATAATTCCCTACATATACTAGGTGCTCAGAAACTTAGAGAAAGGTAGGGGAAAATGGCTTGGTTTTTGTTTGTTTATTCTTAGCTTAATTGCTTTTTGGGTCTTTTTGGAACTGGAGATTGAACCCAGGGCCCTGCATTTGTAAGGCAAGCACTTTGCCACTGAGGTACACCCCAACCACAGGGGCTTGATTTTATATACAGATTCTGGTATTGTTTAATAAATGATCATTTAGAAAAGAATCCTTTAGAAAGTTGGTTTAATTTTTTTCATAAAATGTGCTAGTACCAGAACATTAAATAGAATAGGTTTTATATAGGTGTTGTACTTATATTCACTTGCGTTATCTATACAGATCCCTTTTCCAGACAGAAGAGAAAGAATGTAAGTATTTTGACTTCTGGGACTCGTGTATTTTAAGGTTAATTAAGAGGAAAGTCACATATGTGGAAGATAGAGAAAATAAAGGAAAGAAAAGAAATTTTATGAAAATTAGGAGAGAGGCCAGTAGAGTAGTGGAAAGGAAGGTGAGGGGCAGGGGAGAGAACTTGAGGAGGAAGGAAACAGGCCAAGTGTTACATGCATATACAAATGCATCACTATGATTCTCACTATCCTGTATGATTACAATATATCAATAAAAAGTTTAAAAATATAAAAATAAATAAGCTTTTTAAAAAGTTTTTAAGGAGGAAAGTCACATAAAGTGACTGAGATGACTGAAGTTGCAGATGGACACTGGTTTGCAGACGAGCTTCTCTCATCACTGGAGAGCTGGGTCCAGGTGCACATCTAAAGCTCTGGAGAGGACCAACGTAGGAACCAAAGTCTCAACATAACAGTTTCTCCTAATTCTTAACACAGACTAAAAAATATAAATACAAAAAAGTGTAGAAATTTGTTTTCATTGAAATTTCTTAAAACTGAGAAGAGGTCTGATTCTTGTTTTACTTGAAGAAATCTCCTTAATCCTTCCCCCTAAATCAACAAAGTTCTAGCTTTCTCTAGGAAGGGAAACATTTTTTCAGAAAAAAATAAAATAAAAGATTGGAAAAGTAATTAATTCTTTGATATAAAGAAATGTTTAAAGTTAAGAAGTAACATGAAAAATTGGTATAATGCCTAGCACATAGCACATTGACTCAATCTTTGTTTCTCTTCTCATTAGTCTTTTAAAGATATTCTTCAGCAATCTCTGGAGCTAGAATTTGGTATCTGTACATAATAGATATTTTTTAAGAAATCAGTATAGCCCAGCATGGTGGTGCATGCTTGTAATCCCAGTACTCGGGAGGCTAAGACAGGAGGATCACAGGTTTGAGGACAGCGTCAGCAAGTAGTGAGACTCTCAACAACCTAAGGAGACCCTGTTTCAAAAATAAAAATAAAATAGGGCTGGGGGTGTAGCTCAGAGGTAGAATGCCCCTGAGTTCAATCCCCAGTACCAAAAATAAATAAGTAAATAAGTAAATAAATAAATAATAAAGAAATCAATATATGTTAAAATCTCCTAAGCATGCGTTAGAAATCACTAACCATATTTTCACACATCAGAGTCTTCTGTAGAATCTCTCGTTGGACCTCTTTACACTAAAAGAATAACATTATCATAGAGTCATTGTACTTGGAATAAAGAGGAAGGATGAATGGAAGAAGGTATCACTAAAGGCAGAGTTGAATAAAAATGTGTGGACTGTGACTGCCATAATGGAAAATTGACTAAGACAACCAGGTAAATACCTGCAGCATATAAATTACACTCATCTAAGATCCAGGCTTTCCAATTTCCAATCATATCTGAAATCAGGTAGTTAGCATGCCATTCTCTCTGCAAGGCCTTTGAAGGGTGTTTATCTAACATCCTCAGCCAGATAACACTGCCCAACAATGCAGCATGCTTAAAACGCTAGTGTGTGTTGGAGAAAGCCAGACCCCATGAGGATGGAAACCAAGACCATGGAAACAGCTTGTCCACTACATAGTCTCACAAGTGTGTAGATTTGACTTCATATAACAAAAAAATTCACTCTGTTTTTCCCAAAGCAAATATAGCTATAGTTCTTAATCAGCATCTTTTAAAGTCTAAGCCTGGCTCATATATTTATAGATGCAGACATCCTAATGTTACCATAGGCTAAACTGGGTAAGTTTTGTTAGAGGACTCTTCACTTTTGCTATGTGCAGAACTAATGAGAATCTGCTCATGCTGTTATCAAATGCAGTCCTATCAGTGCAAAACACTTGGCATTTTGATAATAACATTTTTAAGGAAGTGGACAAGATGGGATTCTCTTTTATATGGTAAAGGGATAGTAAGAAGCTTCTCTTATTGGTTTAGTAACTAGGAAAACTAGATGGAGTTTGTAACATAAGAATCATAAGATTGCATCCATGATAAATTCTCACACTGGGAAATAAACACTTTAAATAGCTCTTGCTGAACTTGGGCTGTAATGCCATTTGAAGGGCTGTTCATTCATATGACTGTTTCACAAGTGATATTTACAGGCCTTGCGATGTTAACGCAGAAAGACTACCCTGAATTACATTGCACTTAAACTAACTTGTTCCAATGAGGAGATTGAAGGAAAGCCTTATTCATAACTTACAGAATAAAACAGCTAAAATCCCTTGCATTAGAGAAGGGGAACTGCGTGGATGTAGAGGTAGAAATGCAACTAAAGGAGGAAAGTGGAGCCTATCTCTGGACCACAGCGAACCTGACTTCTTTCACCAGCCTATGATCTGCATTCCTGCTTGGCCTTTCACTGTGCTTTTTGTCTCGTGGCTTTTCTTGCAAGTTGCTACAATTAAGAAAAGAGGGGAAAAAATTGTTGTCTTCTGATTTTTAAATCTTTAACTGATTGTGTGTGTGTGTGTGTGTGTGTGTGTGTGTGTGTGTGTGTGTGTTTTAAGCTGAGCACTCATTTGAAAGTCATGGGAAGGACTTTTTCTGCCTGGGAAACTATTGTACTTCTTAGGTACTCACTTCTTGGTGACTTTTAGGTATTCATCTCTAGGTGCCCCTATAAGCATTGTAACAAAGAAGGAGACAAGTCCAGAGAAGCTGAGACCTGTTCAAGTCACAGGGCAAGCTTCTGTTAGCTCTCCATTACTGTGACAAAATGTCTGAGGTGACCCACTTGAAAGGAACATGAACTTTGGCTCATCGTTCCAGAGGTTTTCAGTCCATGATCTCTTGGCCCCATTGTTTTGGATCTATGATGGCACAGGACATCATGGCGGGAGTGTGTGGAGAAGGGGGTCTATTCACCTTGTGGCTGCCGGGAAGCAAAAAGAAAGAAATGAAGGGGCCAGGATCTAATATCCCTTTCAAGGGAACGTTCCTAATGACCTAACTTCCACCCACTAGGCCCCACCTCTTAAAGGTCCCACCACCTCCCAATGGCACCACAGGCTGTGGACCAGGTCTTTAATACATGGGCTATTGAAAGACACTTCAGATCCAAACTCTAGCAAAACTCTAGGCAAAGGCACATTTCATTCACCTTTTCTGAAATCACACTTCATACTCCTCCTATATCACTATTCTCTTCTCTGAAAGGAATGATACTAAACAAACAAGAACAGTCAGTGTGGCTTTTCTAGTGACAATTTCTAACAATCAAAATCTTCAAAGTTATTCCTATTGCCTTATCTACCGCACTCCTATCCCTGCTATTCTCTGTCTCAGCCCTTTATTTCCTTCATGCTTCTTGCCAAAATGTATAATTATTTTTCTGATTACTTGGGTGTCTCTTTCACCCTGGAACGTAAGCTCTCTGAGGGCAGTATAGCATGTGTCTTGTTCATTGCACACTTTACCTCACTCCTAGCACAATGTCTAGCGCATGGTAAAGTTGTGATAAATATGTGCTCAATGTGTGAATAGTTGACCTTCATAATTTACACAGAGGAATCAAGCAAGAGTTCCTTGTAGTATCACTAAAAGAGTTCCTTGTAGTAGCACTAGAAATCAAATCTGAGTGCAAGAACTATTCAGTAAAATTATTCAGTAGAAATAAAAAAAAGAATTATTCAGTAGGAATAAAAATTGTGGGATTTTAGAACTGTGAAGGGCTTTAGAAAACCATTTGGAGTAACCATTTTGTGTAACCCACGACGCACTGAATCGCAGAGAGATTCAGAGTTGTGAGAATAAAACTTCGACATATGCATGTACATTGACTGAAGAATGAATCCAGGAAATTGTCTAATAATGTTAAGACATCAGTACTCCAAAACAAAGTTCAATAGGAATTTTTTTAACTTGAAACACTTGATTCAGCTTCCAGATTATATCAGTTTACACAAGAAAATATGATTATCACTGATGAAAACAGGCATTCTGCTTCATGACTTACTACACCATGTTTCAGGATAGAAAACATACTTTAACATATTTTAGTTTCCCCTCCCTCCAAAAATCCAGCACTTCAGAAATGAAAGGAGTTGGGAAGATAAGGTGGTATATCAAATAAAAGTACAGAAAAGACTCTCCAATGTCTGCATCAACTCTGAGAAATCCTTCACCTCTCTGGCGCATCAACATAATGGAAGCAGAGTGTTTTCCCACTTACCTACTAAATATACCATCTTGAGTATTCTACAGATAATATTTTACATCTTTGAATACAGGCTACTTATAAATATATACCAAGGAGTGTTCATGTTATTTTAAACTTATACTATTGTAGAACAAAAGGAAGAAAAAAATGTCCAGACTGAAATCATCTGTAGTTCACACCACAGCAAGAGGTTATTGCAGCCCATATGGAGAGAAGATCGCCCACAGCTGAAAGTTCCGTGAGAGTGTGACAAGAGGACACACAGGAGTCAAGTGCTATATTCCGGATAGCAGCTCTTTTCATAGGGGCACAGAACTCACGATATGAAAAGGATGCACAGAAGCTGCCATGCTGACAGGGGTGAGAACT
Source organism: Glis glis (assembly GCA_004027185.1). NCBI lineage: Eukaryota > Metazoa > Chordata > Mammalia > Rodentia > Gliridae > Glis > Glis glis. The sequence continues at coordinate 13,569 of PVJS01004346.1, forward strand.
GGGGAATCAAATAAATGTTGTGATTCAAAGTTGTTCTCCTATGATAACAACCGGCACCACATGAGTTGCCGCGGTGGAGAGCAAGCTGTGCTCAGAGACTAATTGCTGCACTTGTTAGAGTGTGCAAGAAGGTGTTTATTTGTTTTACATGTGTTTGGTGCCAAGACATCCTGGGGATCTGGAGCTGAAGCGGAAACAGAATGACAGTGTTTAGAAAACTAAACACAAAAACAAAAGCAAGGAGAATGGGTTATTTTTTTTTTTTTTGCAAGTGACTTGAGCATTAAACATATGAAAAGCTAGAGGCTCTTATCCTGGGTGATTAATTCTTCCATCTCCTTCAGATCAACCCCTGGGAGCCCACGCTAGAATGGAGTGTATTAAGTCTGGGATTCTTTGATGTTGTTACTTTTATTTAGATGGTGAATTATTCAAAGCAAGGAGGATCAGTCTAAGAGCTACCAATAGAAATAAAAGGGAATGAACTCAGGAAAAGAAGGGAAATGAAGCACAAAATGTGGGTGTTCAAACAGTTCCACCTGAGCAGCAAAGTTCAGAATATGACTGTAGGGAATTTGCCACACTGTGTCTTTCCAGCTTCAGAAATAATAACTAGATTTTGACTAAAATTTTTAAAGATTTAATGATGGAAATGCTTCTACTGAACCATTGTGTTTCTCTTCTCTCATACCTCATAGGCTTCCAGAGTTTTCCTTTGGAGAGAAATTCCAAATCGAAACCCCAAATAATTCTGGAATACAATTAAGAAGTAAGTTAATTCTGCCAAGGAAGGGTAAGGGTATAGGCTAAGTGTTAAAAAAATTATTATTATTATTATTCATGAATTTTTCCTTTGATTTGCAGAGATTTGTGCATGAATAAAATTCTCAAAGACAAATTTGAAATGCTTACATTTTCTGTCATTAACATATTATGTAGATTGTTATTTTAAAAGTGAAGAATAATATGAGTAATGTTCATTGTATTATATATCATTTTGAAGCATCTATTTTTCATAATCTGTTACAAAAATCAGCTTTCAATCAAATCTTTTTAAAAGTTCCCTTATTACCTCAAAAATTTAAACCAAAAAAATTGTTTGCTTCCTCCCTCTCTATTTCTCGTTTTCCTCTTCCCTGTCAAGTATATGAAAATTTCTCAAACAGGAAGAAGTGGTGACCTTCATTTTTCACACAAGGACAATAATGGAAATATATACCCATCATAGAAATTTTTTCTAAAACCTTCATTTTAATGTCATTTACTTTCTATTTTTCACTGCTTCCTGCCACGTATAGTGTGAATGGTTCATTAATGGAGTGAAAAAACATATGTCAGATTGAGAATCATGCAAATCATCAATCCTACAAAATATAAAATTTCATATACATGAAAAAAATGTCTCCAAGGTTAACCTATTAAGTCCCAGGTTTTCAATTCTGTGAATATTTCAATGAAATTGATTCAGGTGCATTAAAATAGGTTGGCATTCATGATCTGGAGTTTATATATACTTCATATATATTCATACATAAAATATATATGTGTATATATGTATATGTGGATATGTACATATATATGTTAAAATGCTCTAATCTTTCATTTATTACTTTTATTCAAAAGAATTGCCCTCTGAAAACATAACAATTATTTCAAAGTTACCATATTGCTCAATTTAAGTTTTTACATGTGTTCCACTTCTGGGACAATGAGACAAAATGGGTTAAGTTTATTTTTAACTTTGAAACTATACTAAATCTTTGAAAAGTTGTCAGGAAGAAAGTTATTGTAAGTGAGCCATGACATTAACACAGACCTGACATGTTTGTGTCTTTGTACAATGTCAAAATGTATTGAATAAAATAAATTCATGAGCATCATCAATTTAATTGGCTTTAATTCATGGACTACTCATGGGTCACTCAGTAGCCATGAGCAGGACAATCACAAGTTCTTCTACTTAACACTCAAGTCACACATCACACTTTACACAAATATATATCTAAATTATATATAATTATATAATTGATATATGGTGTAATATATATATATATATATATATATATATATATATATATATATATTACAAAGTAACCCTAATAAAGGGTTAACAGTGGCCATAGGGTTTAAAGGGGCAGAACTGAAAGCAAAGGCAAAGTGCTGACACAGATACAAAAGAGTCCTTGCAGGTGATCGGATAAGATTTACAAACCCAGTGAAAATCTTGTTCAGGGCAAAGAGCTGTTCAAGTTGCAGAACTTGTTAAGGTGAGGATCTAGATGGTCGACAGTTTGAAGTGGGCTATACCAAGCAGGAAGACTGAGCTGAGCTAAATCTCTAGGGACAGAATCAGAGTTCATCATCTGTTGAACTTGGAGCACACTTGTGTGTGCCACCATCCCTCTATCCCAAGTGCTCTTCCTTTGATGCATTTCAGGTAAAGGGGTTGTATCATCCCTTGGTCTGGTGATGAACAATAATAATCCCTATTTCATTAAGTTATTGATAAATATGACACATATTAAATGCTCAATAAATAGTTGTAAGTGATTCTATTTCTTTGAGATTCACCAGAGAAAAATATTTGCCTGAATCCTTACATAAGTCTGATCTAAACTAGCATTTTATTTTATGATTAATTTCAATTAGTGAACACAAGAAGTAAGCATCTGTTTTCTTTGAAATTTCAGTCCTTTGGGGGGCTTGTGTGTTATACTGAAGGTGACAAGAGACCTGGAGTACAATTCTCTTCCATTATAAAGATCACTTTTACAAGAGTTATTCAAAAAATATAAATTGAACACTAACTATGGCTATGGTACCACATAAAGTGCTACTGCAAGTTACTACAATCTTAAGTCTGCAGATGTATAATTTTATCACTTTTGCATTTAAAATAATATTAAAAAGTAAACCCCAACAAAGCACTTAATAAAAAAATGTGAATTTGAAGGATAAATTATATATATTGCAAGACCATTAGAACAAAGAAACAGATTTTAATGTTATTGGTCTTTAAATGAAATTCTGCCATTTTCCATACTATCATTATGTTTCTCAATCTTTTCCTATCATCTTCCCCATTGTTTTTATCGTCCTCGTTAAACATTGTTATAATTATCATTTTCTCCATTAGCCAAGTATTTTAGATATTCAAAATGTCTCCCAAAATACATTTTATTCAGCATTGAATAAATACAAGTCATTTGTGAAATGTTAGAAAGTACTCAGACCTCATTTCTCCAGCAAAGTCTAATCTTGAAATCGAGATTTCCTAAATAACCTATGTAGTGAACTTGAAAATCACAAATCAAAATGTCGAACAGCTTCATTTAGTAATCGTTAAGATAAGCCCAATATTTGTGGTCTCATCCTTCCAGGTCAAAGATAGGAGTGTACTCTCCTTTCCCCCAGCTTTCAAGTTAAACGTGGTATTAATTTGTAATGGCAGTGAAATGTGACAGAAAATAATGCCAACGACTATTTTCAGGTGGAAGGATTTAAGAACCGGCTCATAATTCACTGCACTTCTTCTCCACAGAGGATAATAATACTCTGCTCTGGCTCAAAACCAGACTGTAGCTAATTCATTCAAATAGGCATTGTTAAATCAAGAGATGTGATTAAAATGAGCTGCAATAAGGCCAAATAAATCTCCCATTTTAATAAACATTAAAACTTTAACTCCCCTAAAAGAAAAAAACAATGTTCAGATTGAACTACAAATATTGAACTAGTTTTCTGTTATAAACATAGATACTGCTAACACAAGGTGATTCGGAGAGTTTGAACACAAAAGCATAGTGAAAGGAATACCACACAAATGACAAAAAAGACAGGGATTGTGATATTACCATTATGTAGACCAACTAAAGTATAATAATTCAGTCCAAAGAATTAAAAGTCAAAGAAGAGTCAAAAAGGGTAATTTATAAATCTGAATGATACAAACAATAAATATATTAAAGTCATTAACATCTACAAAGACAGTTATTTTTATTTATTTATTTATTTTTGCGGTACCCGGGATTGAACCCAGGGGCATTCTACCTCCGAGCTACACCCCCGGCCCTATTATTTATCCTTTATTTTTTTTAATATGTTTTTATTGGTGCATTGTAGTCTCACATCACAATGAGTATCAGTTTGGTGTTAACATACATGCACACAGCTCTTAGTGTCCCTCCCCCCGCCTCCCCCCTCACATGTAGCACTGAGAATGATGTTGGTATAATCTCATATGTACACATTGTTTATGATAGGAATTCCATAGATTCATTTCTTTCTTGCCCTTCCCCTTCCCTTGTACCCTTCCCTTGCACCACTGAGGGTTCTCTGTTGTCATTGGAGTCCCTTTTGTGTCCCCACTACTCCCTAGGTTGCGCATATTAATGAAAACATATGTCCCTTCTTTTTTTGTGATTGGCTAATCTCACTTAACATAATGTTCTCCAGATCTTTCCATTTTCTTACAAATGAATGGATTACAAAATTATGGGAAATACACACAATGGAATTCTACTCAGCAATAAAGAACAAAATAACAGTATTTATCCTTTATTTTGAAACTGGGTCTCACAAAGTTGCAGAGGGCCTCACTAAGTAGCTGAGACTGGCCTAGGAACCTGGATCTTCCAGTCTCCACCTCCCAAGTACTGGGATTACAAGTGTGCGCCACCACGCCCAGCTACACAGACAGTTTTAAAGCACAAAATAACCCAGAAGATAGAAAAAAAACTAGAAATATATCAGCAATAAGACACGATTGGACCACAAAAAACCCACAATGAAAATTTAAAAGTAGAACAAATAAATAATATTCTCTGAAGAAAACTTAGAAAAGTAGAAAATAAAGAAAACAAAAAGAACTTTCACTCATAAATTCAAAAAATAAAACTCCCATGAAAAGTTGTGTTAAAGATGTAAGCATATATAATCTTTGATGTTTTATTAATAAATTCATGTCACTAACTACATATTACATATCAATATATAACATATATTACATATTAATTCATATTTTATTTATCTCATTATTTTATATCCATTGATAATTATAATTTACATATACATATAGCAAACTACTAGGGTAAAACTTGGGGACAATTATTTCATTACTTTGAAGTAGACAAGACCATTCTATCTTATACTCAAAGTTCAGAAGCTATAGAAGAGAAATTAATGTACTTTATTACTAAAAATTATAATTTGAAGCAAAACTTCCATAGAGCAAAAGCATCTCTATAAGTAAAGTCAAAAAACATAGGACAAACTTACATCCCAGCTTTTTTAATATTTCCTTATAAAATACCAATCTCCCTAATATAGAGTTCCTGAGAAAGCTTATAAGAAAAGCAACTCAACAAAAGAATAGCAATTTAGTAGAAAAATTAGTACAATATATAAATAGATAAGTCACATGAAAATAAGGAAAGACAAATAACCCCTAAGCACCTAGAAAGATGTTGAATTTTACAAAACGAGAAATGCAGATTAACACTACATTGACATGATTTTTTAATCCAAAACCTAAAGTCTTTTTAATCTATTAAAAACCCAAACATTATACTTGAGGCTCATGAAGTGCTGCTGAGATCACAAATTGCCTTACCTATTGAGAATAATTTGGCAATATCTTTCAAAATTATAAATGATCTAGATTCAGTTTTACAGAATTTATTCTACAGATATAATTGTACACAACCAAAATAATATATATATTCAAAGCATCTACTGCAAACTTACGATAGCATAAAATCAGCAGTCAAAAATGGTCATTGATGAGAGACCATTTGAGTCAATTGTCACATTCACACACTGGAATATTATGCTTGAGTTGAGTATGAAAAAATTTCCAATATGTATTTTTAAGTGGAAAAAGGAAGGTGCCACCTTTTGAAAAGGAGAGTGGGGCTATGAATAAAATTAATACTGATTTGCTTATATTTACACAAAGAAGCTAAGTTTAACAAAGGAACTAGTTAAAAGGGTCTAAGAAAAGGAAGGAAGAATTGTATTTTTTACATTGTTTGATTTTTCACTTTAATATGTGGAAAAAAATAAATCAGTTCATTATTTCATTGAGTTAAAATGGCTATCAATGCCAAACAACCTTTACATTGCACTTTTTTGTGGATTTTTATCCTTTGTAGGACTCTGCTTACAATTTCCATAGAACTCCACCATACTCTCTGGAAAGAGAAAGTCATAATTTCCCCGTTTAGTCCCTAGATTTGGGAAAGCAACATCTCCATCCAAAAGAACCAGTGGTCATCAGTGCTATCAATCCTAAATGTCCCTTGACGTGTGAGGTCTTGGCCAGGAAGTTGACGTTAATTGGTTCTATCTTTGTAGAGAGGACAGGCAAAACTATTCTAAGAAGTCCACATGTGATTTGTGTTTTAACATCGGCCCACCAGGTTTGCCTGTCGCGTGTAATGTGTGTGAAAATGTTTTATTCAGTTCTGACATTTCTCAAAGAGATTTCATCAAGTGGTGCCTCTGGAGGGCCAAATGAAAGCTTGTTCAACAGGAACTTGAGGCAGTGACAGCAGCTAGCCTCAGGCAGTCCCTGCTCTTGGAATGTTAAAGGTCAGTGTTAAAATTTATAACATATTGTTATCTAACATTAACATTTCCATTGATATATCCTCAAAAAAATCTCCACTTTGATGCACCTGAATCAAAGTTTGTCTCATGATCTGGGTTTTTAAAGGTGCCCCTTTGTAGCAAGCATGGACCAATTGGATCTATTAGAATATTTGTGCTGACACATCCACAAGTCGTGAATTAGTTGGATTTTTGCTTCTGAGTTTGGGTGATGTGCCAGACTTGGAAGAAAAAATTATTTTTGCTGTGACTCAAATTATAACTGATTTGGCATGACACATGGCATTAGATAAATAAATATGTAAAGGCGTTATGATTACACACACCATCAGTGTCAACCAGGTATAATGTACCTTTTTTTTTTAATTAAAAACAATGAAGTGGCAGAGCACACACCATCTCTCAGTCTCTTCTGTTCCACAGAGGTGTCTGTGCTGAGCACAGGTCTCGCTGCACTGCATACAACACAGAAAAGCTCCAGGGAAAGAAGCCACTTCCCAAGCTCCATAAAGGGCAGAGGACAACACAGTACTGCAGGACACAGCTAAGCAACAAGGCCCAGTGGTGGGTGGCTTCCCAGGCAGGAAAACAGCCCCGTTAGAACTGTCTGGGGTGGGAGAGGCGCCCCAGCCTCTCCTACCTGTTCTCTTAAATCAACTTTGGCTTGCCAAACTACCAAAAGGTGGCCATCCTGGTCCATTTTCTCTCTTTTAAATGCCTGGAACATATTACTTATACTCTGTGAAACAAAGCACTGTTCAGGCAATGTTTCATGAAGTGTGGACATCAAAGTCATGCTGGGCCTTCCTGTGCCATCAAGCTCCATCACTCTCCGGCCTCCCTTTCAGATAAAAATGCCTGCTGCTCCCCCCCCTCAATCCCTACCTTCAAAGAGGGCAGGCAGCATGATTTATACCTGCTCTGCACAGTGCTCCAAACACAGCAAGTGTCCAGTGAGTGGTCCCTGATGAGGATGGGGATGAAGAAAGTGCTCATTCATACACATCTCAAAAGATAATTATTTTCATGTTCTTAGTCAATGTTCTGCTGACAAGATTGCTCAAGATTGGAAATTTTATAAAAAGAGCATCCAATCTGGACACCATTGTCAAAGGGGATGATGTGTCAGACACCCGAGAGACCTGGAGAGTATTTATGTATTTGCATATAATGGAATAATAATGCATACCATCTTGCTTGCTTTAATTTTATTTTTGGAAATAGAAATTTTATGTAAATTAGTGGCTTAATCTGCTCAGGGAATTCACCCTCTATAGATATAAGTAATATTATAGTCTTTACCTAACTCAATTTTTTAAGAAATGAGAGGGAAAAAAATCTCCTGTTAATGGCCTGGGGTACTTTGTTTTTAGTTACAGCAACTCTTGGTAACAACAAAAATATGCTTTGTTCCCAGACAGCAATTTAGTGTTTTACTATAGCTTGCCAAGGCGATATAACAGTCCGCGTGCTGGTTCTGCTTTAGCGCATTTATTGTATTATACGACAAGAAAACAGAATTTCCTCTGCAGGCAAACAGTTGATTCTGTGTCTTTTTCTCCAAGATATTTAATTTGGACCTGTTTTAAAATGTAATCTAACTGTAATTTTACAATGTGCTAGGCATGTATTTTATATATATAATAGTATATGTGTATATGTGTATATATACTGTGTGTGTATATATATATATATATATATATATATGTATAAAGGAATATCTTCTGTTCTGCCCCAATCAAGCACCCACTTATACACAAATACACAAATTTTATACATAATATATTTGCCTACTAAATTACACAACTGCATTTATATACCACACATATACAAATATACATATACACATATATATACATATACACGCTGACATATATGTGTATGTGTGTATATATACATATATATAAAAGAGCTGTCATGAATGAATATAACCTAATTTTGTAATTAAATTGATCTAGGCTAGAGTCTAAGTTTTATATCACACTGTTTAAGATACCTTGGGAGAATTACTCAACCTTTCTCAGTTTGTTTATTTGCTTATAAAATTGGGATAAGTATTCTTACACTATTTGAGAGGACTCATGAAATGTAATAAAATGTCTAATAAAAAGTGTTCAGTACAGGTCAGGGAGATATCTGCCTGGACACCAATCAATAAGGAAAGCTAACATGTCACAAACTGTAAAAAGGTACAAGTTAAATAGAAGTCCTCAAGGTTCCTTGAGAAACTGGATATTTGTAGTATTTCAAATCCCACAGAAGTAGACAGCACCCTCAAGTGGAAATTTTTAAAATCATTCCTCATAGAGTGGACCCATTCTGAACAAGGTGTAAACTGGCACAGGGTACAACTACAGGTGACATTGCCAAGGCCCATGGCTGCCTCCATTCAAGAATCTGAAGCACAGGAATGTGTGGTATACAGCCATTTCCCAAGAACAAAGGGTTGTTTTATCATCTAAATTGTTAATCTTAAAAAAAATTCATAGATAACCATTTATGGAGCCTTAATGCTGTTTACTGTTGAGTTGGTGTAGATGCACACTACATCTTATTTAATCGACTTCTCTCTCAACCCAATAATTCCCTGAGCTAGGTGTTGTTATTATTATATCAATTGTCAGATAAGGAGACTGAGGCATTAAAAATCCGCTATACCATTCGAGAGCAAACCTCAAGTAGCAAAACCAAGAGCGAAGCCTTAGATCCTGGCTTTTAGCTTTGCTGCCTGTCACCCAATATATTTTGCAATTCAGAAAAACTAAAGAAAGAACAAAGCCCCAGAAGAATGGGAAATGTTTTGCTAACAGGAAAAAACAGACAAAAGAAAATTAAAAGGTAGTCTAAACAAAATTGGAGGCTTCCACAAACCTGTCCATGTAAGTTGTCTCTTTCCTTAGAGTCTGAATGATAAAAAACAGTGCGACAAAAGACAATTCCAGACAAGTTACATGCTGTGGTAATTAGTTGAAAGAATAAAACCCTTCCCCGGAACATAAATATTCAATTTCTATTAACAAAAACAACTTTCTAACTGGCAAATTGAATAAATACTAAGTTTATATTTTTAAGACATCAGATTTAAAGGGACTCTGTGTTATTTGCCTGACAGTGCACTCAAACTCCTGTTTGGAGCCTGGCCCACAGGAGGGGTTGACTAAACGTTAATTTCCTCCCACCTGCTTTTATCTTCCAAGGTCATTTCTGCATTTCTCTATAGCCAAGAATATTGTTTTATGCATGTTGCTTATTGAATTTTTAAAAAACCAATTAACATTTATGCATGAATTAAGAACCCTCTTGGCTGCTCAGTTCCTAATTCCTGGGAATATTTTTAATACTAAAGGCTTTCTCCTTTACTGTGGGAAGAAAAGAATGGGGGAAAATGTGTCTTGCTTTTTCACAGCCATCATTCAACAAAGAGTGAGACCAGAGTAAGCCCAAGAGCAGTCCCTTTACTCCAGCTGGGCATCTCTGCAAAAGCTTGGTCTTCAGGATCAAAATCAGTGCTGTCTACTGTTGCTACAGTCTGGATGTTAAATGTTCCCCAAAAGCTCCTGTGTTTAAGGCTTTGTTCTCAGGGTGGTGCAATCGCAAGATGGTGGAACCTTGAGGGGGTGGATGCCCTTGAAGGGGACTGTGGAACACTGGCCTCTTCCTCTTTCTCTTTTATTGCTTTCTGGCCATGAAGTGGGCATTTTCTCTGTCACACATTTCCCACCATTGCCATCTGGCACCCTCATCAAATTATAAGGAGGAGAATAGACATCTTTACTATTTTCTTCCCTTCCATAAATACTTGTTAAAGTTTGATTTTATGTACTCTAGAAATATTTCCTATTCTTTAATGTACATACTTTGCTAGCTTTAATCCTAGGCACCTTATAGTTTTTGTGATTGTTTTGGTCTATGTTATTTTTCTAATTATCTATTGTTTATACATAGGAATTCTATTGATTTTGTGTGAGGGTATGTGTGTTGGCCTGATAACCTGCCATGTTGTTAAATTTCTCCTAGTTATAGCTTTCTCTTAGATTTTTATACCATAGCATTTGAAAACATTGACAGCTATTTTTTTTTTTTTGCGGTACCGGGGATTGAACGCAGGGGGGTTCTACCTCCGCGCTACGCCCCCGGCCCTATTTTTTATACTTTATTTTGAAACCGGGTCTCACGAAGTTGCAGAGGGCCTCACTAAGGAGAGAAAGAGAGAGAGACAGGGAGAGAGAGAGAGAGCGAGAGAGCTGAGGCTGGCCGTGAACCCGAATCCTCCGGTCTCCGCCTCCCAAAGTACTGGGATTACAAGCGTGCGCCACCACACCCGGCTAGCTATTTTCTAATAATTATTCATATTTTTATTATATTCATACTGTAGTGCATTGGCTAGCACTTCTAGCACAAAGTTCAATAGAAACAGTAAGAGTGGCCATTATTGTCTTGTTCCTCAAGTTAAGATTCCTCTAAAGGGTTGCCATTGAGTGGGACATTTGCCGTATCAAGTTAAGGAAGTTGCCTTTTATGGTAGAAATTTATCTAATCAACAGTCATTTCCTTATAATCTTATCTGACATGACAATGTGCTCAAATAAAACATAATTCCCAGCCTTCCTTCCAGCCCTTCCTTCCTTCCTGTCCTAGGTTGTGACACCATTCTGGCCACTGAGACATGAGCAAACTTCAGCTGGAGATTTCTGGGATAGCCTTCTTTTCCTGATACAGGTGCCACAAAGATGTGTGCTGGAGCCAGCCCATGCTTGCCTGGAGAGTCTGCAGTGTCCATTTCTACACAACTCCAGTCAGGGACATCAGCTTGGTAGTTCGAAATGGTTCAAAGTATTTACACCATGGAAACAGCAAATGCTACAATCTGAGCTGTTTCACCACCCTGGAGATACTTTTAGACATCTACCAATGCCTGACTGGCACCACGCCTCTCTTCTTGCTAAGTCTTCCTTTTTGCTACTGAGAACACAGAAGTGACGGCTGAAACTGTGACTGACGTGTTGTGACCAGGAAAGATCAGGAGAATAACAGGGCACTACGTTCTGACAGCCTTGAATAGCTGAACAAATCACACTAATGTGAGGCAGATCATACAAGGCATAGGAGGATAAATTTGGGAACAAGGCTGTCCAAGTTCCAAATTCAATTCACACCTCTTTTACACCCTTGCTGTGAACCAAGACAAATTCCTTGGACCCTCTCTGTCTCAGTGTCTCCTCTATAAAATGTAAAAATTAACATATGTGTTCATATATTTATATAATAAAGACAGGTACATGGTAAGCATTCAATAATTTTTAAGGTCATTGTTGGGTAAAAATCAATTAAAATGTCTATTTCTTGTAGTTGATCCCATTCACAGTTTCTGTCCCTAGTTATGTAACAGTTTTATTACAAATTAACATTGAAATTTATTAAATCTTTCCTACACTTATAGATAATGTTTTCTCTTAATTTGTTAATGTGGAAGATTATATTGACAATTTTAATGATTTTTAAGCTATCAGTATATTTCTTGGAATATATAGTTAAAACTCACAGGTGTCTTTGATTTCCTAATTTCCATTGATTTAAGATTTCTGCAGAAAAATTGCCCTTTTAGCACTTATCATGTTTTGTTATAAAAAAACACTTCAATACCAAGCTCAGTAAGTGTTCTCTCGTTACATGTTCTTAAGAGTTTACAGAGGTTATAAATTATCTGCTCCTTGGATGTTTAGTAAATCTTGTCAGAAACTCTAGGGACCTGATGTTCTCATGGGATAGAGGCCTGATTTTTTTCTAAATTACATATTCCATTATATATACGTTTATTTGTGCATCATATTTAGGTATAGAATGATAGGAATATACATGCACACAACACTTGTTGCATTTCTGTCTGAATCCCACTCCTCCCTCCCCTTCCCCACACATGTCATTGAGATTGGCATTGGTAATTTCATATTTGTACATAGCATTATTTATTTTTTTCTTTTTTTAATATTTTAAGTATACCTTTATTGGAGCATCATAATTAGACATCATGATGAGGTTCAGAGTGATAGAAACGCACAGAAATTTGGTGTCTTTCCCTCCAGATTCCACTCCACTCCCTCCCTGTCCCTGTACATATTATTGAGATTGGTATTAATAACTTCATATATATGCAGAGAATTATTTGAGCTGTTTCCTTCATCAGGACTCCTTTTTTTCTCTCCCCAAATCCACTTCCACTATTCTACTGGTATTTCTCCTCATTTATCTGAAGTCCCTTTTGCTTCTCTCTAGCTTCCACATGAGAGAAAACATAGGACCCTTCACTTTCTGAGACTGCATAGCCTTATTTAAACAGTTACCTCCTTTACGTCTCTACCCCTCTCCTCCCTCTCTACACTCCCTCCATTGCTCCATTGGAGTCTCTACTTCCCTATATGAGCTATCTTTTGTTTCCCAATTTCTATCTAGCTTCCACATAGAGAGAAAACATATAACTATTAACTTTCTGAGACTAGCTAATCTCACTTGGCATAATATTCTCAAGTTTCATCCATTTTCCTGCAAATGACATAATTTTGTTCTTCTTTATGGCTGATTAAAATTCTTAAATAGTAGTTTCTCAATTACACCAATTTTTAAATAAACTCTAGAGATGTTCACAATGTAAGTTTTAAAAAAATTAGCATTTTAAATACTGTCATGATTTACATCTCTGCTGAATTTGGTGTTCTGTTTCCTATATCATTTGTAATTATTATTTATCTATGCCTTCTCTCTCTTGTAGTGAGCCTTTCTGTAGAGAGAAAGAGACTTGACTATTCATTAATCTTTTCATAGAACATGGTTTTTTTAGTGGAACCCCATTGTGGCCAGAAAGATGACCTGTTTAATCATTGTTATTTGAAAATTTTCAGACTGCATGAGTATCATAAAGATGAACAAACTTACAGTCATCCCCATCTCAGTAAATAGGAGCTCCATTCAACCCAGTTTTTTAGATCAAACTTTGGAGACATGTTTGATGTCTTTCTCTTATATCTCACATCCAGTCCATAAACAAATCATGTAATTTCTATATTCAAAGTGTGTCTACAATCTGACCACTACTTATTACCTCCAACTCTTTTCCACAATCTTCATCTAAGTCACCATCATCTCTTATCTGGTTTATGCAATAACTTTCCAAACTTGCTTCCTTGCTTCCTTCTTTGTACTTTACCTCCTATTTTCTCCACAACACAGGTAGAATCAAACTTTTATAATGCATTCCAAATGATGTTTTCCTATGCCAAAAATCCTCTCAACTTTATATGTTATACTGAATAAAATCCATGCATAATCTGTGAGGTATGTCAATTTTCTGATTGTGGCAATATATACTACAATTATGCAAGATATTATCATTGAAGCAAACTAGGTAAATGATATAAGGGATGTCTCTGTACACATTCTTATGACTTCATGTAATTTTAAAATTATCTCAACAAATAACTTTTATCCGGGCATGGTGGCACACATCTGTAATCCCAGTACTTGGGAGGCTCAGACAGGAGGATTACAGGTTCAAGGCCAGCCTCAACAGTTTAGCAGAACCCTGTTTCAAAATAAAAGAGAACTAGGGCTGTAATTTGGAGGTAGAACACCCCTGGGTTCAATCCCCAGTATCAAAAAAAAATTAATCCACTCATCTGTTGATGGACACCTAGGTTGGTTCCATAATTTGGCCACTGTGAATTGTGCTGCTATGAACATGGGTATGCATATATTACTGTAGTTTTCTGGTTTCAATCCCTTTGGTATGATACCCAGTAATGGTATAGCCAGATCATATGGTGGGTCCATTCCCAATTTTCTGAGGAATCTCCACACTGATCTCCATAGTGGTTGAACTAGTTTGCAATCCCACCAACAATGTAGAAGAGTCCCAATTTCCCCACATCCTCGCCAACATTTGTTGTTGTTTGACTTCTTAATGATTGCCATTCTAATTGGGGTTAGATAAAATCTTAGAGTAGTTTTGATTTGCATCTCCCTAATTGCTAATGATGTTAAACATTTTTTTCATGTATCTATTGGCCATTTGTATCTCTTCTTTCGTGAGGTGGTCTATTCATTTCAGTTGCCCACTTCTTGATCGGGTTGTTTGTTTTCTTAGTGTAAAGTCTTTTAAGTTCTGTGTATATCCTAGATATTAGACCTCTGTCAGAGGGATAGCTTGCAAATATCTTCTCCCATTCTGTAGGCTTTCTCTTTAGGCTCTTGATGGTTTCCTTTGATGAGCAGAAGCTTTGTAGTTTAATGCTATCCCAGTTATTAATTCTTGTTTTAATTTCCTGTGCTTTGGAGGTCTTGTTGAGGAAGTTTCTACCTGTGCCTATATGTTGGAGTGTTGGACATATGCCTTCTTCTAATAATTTCACAGACTCTGGTCTAACTTCCAGGTCAGACTCTGGTCTAACTTACAAAATTATGGGAAATACACACAATGGAATTCTACTCAGCAATAAAGAAGAACAAAATAATATCATTTGCAAGAAAGTGGAAGGATCTGGAGAACATTATTTTAAGCGAGATCAGTCAATCACAAAAAAAAAGAAGGGACATATGTTTTCATTAATATGTGCAACCTAAGGAGTAGTAGGGTCACACAAGGGACTCCGGTTGATAATGGGGAACCCTCAGCGGAACAAGAGAAGTGGTACAAGGGAAGGGGGAGGGCAAGAAAGAAGTGAATTAATGGAATTACTATCATAAACAATATGTACATGTGAAAATATACCAACATCCTTCTTGGTACTTCATATGGGTGGGGGAGGTGGGGAGGGCACTAAGAGCTGTGTGCATGTATGTTAACATCAAATAGATATTCATTGCGATGTAAGA
Source organism: Glis glis (assembly GCA_004027185.1). Lineage (NCBI taxonomy): Eukaryota > Metazoa > Chordata > Mammalia > Rodentia > Gliridae > Glis > Glis glis. Next base: position 29,043 of record PVJS01004346.1, read on the forward strand.
CTCCAATGCACCAATAAAAGCACGTTAAAAATAAATAAATAAATAAAAAATTAAAAGACACTGAAAACAATAGGATCTGTAATTAAAAAGACATTAACTAGGTTTCCATTGTTATTCAGTCCCCACATTTAATATAGGGTCATGCTTTGATTCAGAGTGAGAAAAATACTGTTTCATAAAACTAAACTGTTGAGAAAATATGAATTTTACAACATGTAATACGTTTGATAGTGTTGAGTCAACTTGGCTAAGGCTGGAAACTAAATTTCTTCCCCTGTATGGTTCCAAGTTACAGTTAACCAATAGAAGAAATTCTATAGGATTTACAAAGCAGAAGGGAAGCAGAAGTCATTATTCTCAAAAAGCATTAAGGTAAACCACAATGACCAACTCAGAGGTGCCTGGCAGGTCCTAACTTGTCCTCTCTTTCCTTCACTCTATAATAAGCTTATATTCTTCACTTCTGAGCTTACTGACCAAGAGCAGCCCCACTCCCCCAGCAGGTGCTTTGCTGAGAACTCACAGTAGTCACTGTATAGAGGAAAGTGCTTTCTATAGATGCCTCCGTGGATGTAGACAGGATCATCTGCAAAGGCATTGGGAGACTAGAACACTGGAGAATCATTGTGTATTAACGACTCCTCCCTTAATTATGTTCCTCAGTAGATTGCAAAAGATGGCACTCCCTTGTTGATGACAGTGCCAACATCCTTGAAGGTCTCCCTAGAGGCACCTTTCTGTATAGCAGGGACATCGATGGGACCAGCTACCAACAACATAGACTACCTGAATTCAAAGGGGATGCTGAGATCCAGGAGCAGTGAAATCCAAGCAAACAATTTGATATTTGTTCACAGATGGTTCTGCACACTATTCTGGAACTCTGTGAAGTGGAGAGCTGCAGCACCACAGGTGTGGCCTGGAAGGATAGTGATGAAGATCATCTTTCCAATGGGAAGGACTTCAAGCTATACACCTGACTGTTCATTTTGCCTGGAATGAGAGATGGGTAGAGGTACATATTGTAGAGTGAGTCATGAGCAGTGGATAATAGTTTGGCTGGATTGCCAGTACCTTGGGAAAATCAGTAACAAGGTCTACAGAAAGGGCAGGTGGAAAGACCTCTCTCAGTGATCACTAAACATAAGGATATTTGTATCATATAAATGCTCACCAAAAAACAACCTCTGAAGAGAAATATCTTAATAATCATATGCACAATGTGGTCCATTATTTTATCCTCATAATTGTCCAGTCGGCTTATGAAGAGAATGATTGTGGAAGCAGAGATGGAGCTTATGCATGAGCTCAGCAACATAGACTTCTATTCACAAAGGCCAATTGGGCCAGACCCAATTTGGCCAAGAACAAAGATCAAAACGGAGCTCCTGGAATGGCACTATTCCCCAAGGAAACCCCAGCCAGCCACCTGGTGGTAGGTGGATTACATTGATTCACTCCTATCACAGAAGGAGCAGCTCTTTGCTTTCACTGGAAAAAACACTCATGTTGCTTTGGTTGTGCCTTTCCTATCCTTGATGTTTCCACTAAAACCACCATCTGTGGGCTTACATGATGCCATATCACCTTCCCAGTACTCTATACAATGTTACTGCTGACAAAGAAACTCATTCTATAACAAATGGAGTACAATATTGGGCTCAAGCCTGTGGAACTCACTGGGATCGTCATGTTCCCTTTATCCTGAAACAGCTGGCCTAATAAAATTATGGAATGGCCTTTGGAAGACTCATTTATGGCACCAGATGGTGAAAGCTCTTTATAGGGCTGGAATCATGTCTTCCTTGGTGTGAGATTTGCTCTGAATCAGTTGTAAATATGTAGTGATATTTTTTCCAGGATTCATGAGTCTGGAAATCACAGAATAGATTTGGGAATGGTATATTTTATATTAATCCTAATGATTCATTAGTAATACTTTTGTTTCTTTCCCTTCAAATTTTGGCTTTTTTGGTTTATAGGTATTTCTTCCCAAATGAGAAATGAATACATAAGAGAATACAGCATTATACTAGAACCTGAGGCTACTGTTGGCTATTTGGGGCACCTCATGACACTAACACAATAGGAACGAGGCAGAGAGTAGTATTTCCAGTATACAAAGCATCCTCTAGAGTGTCAGTCTTCCAATATGTTTAGTAGCAGGACTGATAATAGTACAGACTTTTCAAGAATGAGGACCTGGGTCACCTACCACAGTGAGTAACTACAATTACCTGAACACTTTCTAGAAACAAAAAAATATGAAATGGATATCAGAAGAGGAAGGTTTTAGATACTACAATTACCTGAACACTTTCTAGGAAAAAGAAAAATATGAAATGGATATCAGAAGAGGGAAGTTTTAGATACTATCTGTGATCCCATGAACAGTTATGGTCCCATAACCTAGCATACCAGTGTGAGGGCTCTAGTAGATAGGAATATTTATTTCTTCCTTTCTTTAAATTGTGTGTGTGTGTCTGTGTGTGCGCACACACAGATGCTCCCTTACTTAAAATGAGATGACATCCCAATAAACCCATCCTAAAGTGAAAATATTGCATATCAAAAATGTGTTTAGTAACACCTAACCTACCAAACATCATAGCCTAGCAAAAAAGTAGACTAGAGTATCAGTCACTTACCTTGTGATTTTGTGGCTGATTGGGAGCTGAGGCTCCCTGCCACTACCCAACATCTCAAGACCGTATTGTACCACATGTCACCAGCCTGGGGAAAGGTCCAAATTCAGCTATGGCTTCTAGTGAATGCTAGTCACTTTAGCACCATCGTAAAGTCAACAAGTCATAAGTAGAACCATCATAATCAGGGACCATCTTTTTCTTTGGGGGGGATGTACTAGGGATTGAACCCAGGGATGTTCTACCTTCAAGATACCCCACCCCCAGTGCTTTTTATATTTTAAACAGAGTTTCACTAAGTTGCTGAAGGTTCTTGGTAAGTGGCTGAAACTGTAGGGTCCATCAGTTCATAGCAATTTACCTCTTTCCCAATTCCCTACTCTAACAAAAAAAAAATCTTCTAAAAGTGGTTAACTGTATCTCAGAATTAAAGTTATAGGATATTCAAAAGCAAATATGACTAGTTGAAAGAGGAATGAGTACCCCCCAAAGATGGGTAAGTCACTCTGTGACTTCTCTTTTGGAGAGAAGTTTCGATGTTTTTGTTGTACAGAGGGCAGTTTATCGATTTTTGGTGACAGAATGACTTTGTTCCGGTTCTTATTTGGAAGGAAACATGGTTAATATAAGTCAGTATGAAAGCCTGTGGTGACGAGGACTGGACTGGACTGAGCTGGGCTAAGTTAGTTCGACTACGACTGGAATCTTAATTTCCTAGGATCTCCTTTCTTGTGCTGTTCAAAGTGAAAGTTGGTCCAGAAAGGAATTACAGTGAGATTTGTAAGTTGGTTAGAAGTAAAATCAAAGTCATTAAGGTTGGATAGCCACTGAGTTCCAGGATAAGTTCAGGTTTTCCCAACTCCACATCCAGCCTTCCTCCTGCCACCTTGCTGATACACCATCAGGGGGCTTTTGCAGACCCACAGAGCTCGGAGCTATGCAGAGGCACAGACTGCCCTTCACGTGGGAACCATTGGAATGATCAGAGATGCTGGACTTCACAGAATTTCTGAAAGCTCCCACCTGTCCACCCACACAGTGCTTTAGACAGGTCATTTAGCGGCTTTCAGATCCACCAATTTCCCTCAGCCAGACTTTGGCTCCCCAGCTCCTCTTTTGTTTGTGCTCAGTCAAACCTACAATTTCCTTATTTCCACATATATAGACTCTGTTGTCCTGACTGATAAAGGTAGCATAACACGAACTGTGGTTTTACTGTTCATTTTCTTCACAAAGCCCTTCAAAGAATCCAAAACATATATACAATAACACGTTATGAAAGTGTGGCTGACCTATGAAATGAACAACCAAACAGGAAGTGTGGAACTAAGCTTGGATGTTCCCCTGGTAATAACTGCCCTTTGGGTCCTACATCCACTAAGTGGATTAAATGAGATTACAGTACTTCTTGTTGAGAAAGTGCTACCAGGGGGCAAAGTTAATATCTTAATACAAAATAATAACAGTGAGTTATTTATTTAGCACCCTGTATATAAGCATTACTGTACTCTGCAGTTGATCCTAGTTACCTTTTATCTCCATGAATCTTACAGGTTAGATATGATTATCCTTGTTTTGCAGAGAAGAAACAAGTGCCCAGAGAATGTAAGTAACCTGCCCAAACCATGCTGCAGATGAGTCCATCCTTCATCCCCTCAACTCCAAAGTAAGTGCTCCTCCTAGGAAGACATATTGGTGTCTAATTCATGGACATTTTATCAAAAGTTATCTTCAGCACTTTTCCATGCTCTCATCTTCCTCTTGCCTATATACTTCTTGCTAACCTCTACCAGTCTGAATCCCTTGTAAAGTGTATACTGTGTTCTTTCCCTTCCTTTTTTGCCTTGTCCCAGGAGGCTATCACATAGGGAAAGTTCTGATGAGCGACACTGCACTACATTTCATTGACTAATAATGGCTGTTTTCATTTTCATAGCTTTAGGATTGAAACTTATTTATTCACTTTTTTAACAAATATTTACCCTGTTTCTGCTCAGCTTAGAAATGATTCAGTCCCAATACTGAAACAGTAATGAAAAATTCCATCCATCCAGTCTCTGAGTGATACATGGTATTTTTAGTGAGAAGAGGATTCATTATCAGACACAGTAGCCAGGCCACTGTTGGACAGTTGTTCACTATAAAAATATCCTATTGCTCTTCTGAATTCTCCCTCCATGAGATTTTTACCTTCTATGTCATCTATACTATGCAGAATAAAACCAATTCATTTGGTCACATGGAAACTCTTACAATGTTTACACCTCTTCCTTCCCACCCATAATTAGTGGTGTAGGAGTTCAGGTTTCCAGCAGTATCCATGGGCATAAATGTCAGGATCACAAAGAGCTCACTGACATACCAACATTGTCAATGGGAGCCAACACTGGACGGTTGGTTGGCTCCTGTCCACGTGGCAGTCTTGACTGTGAGCATGGTGGGGCTGGGGCTGCTTCTTAATCATCTCTTTATCCTTTGCATTAGCTCAGTGCATAACATAAAGTAGGTACTTAATAAATAGAATTCCTTGATGAGTAAATTCTTATGCTAATACTTTCTTGTACCTTTTATTTAATTTAGTCAGTGAAGAACTATTATTTGAACACCTACTAAGTAACAGACACCATGCAAAACTGTGAAGGAATGGAACAGACATGAATCTTTCCTCACACCTAATAGTCTGAAATTGCTGAAGTCCTTATTGACCTTGTGGCTAGGTGACACCACTGTTGAGCCTCAACTTCCTCACATTCTATTATTGGTTGAATGAATGACCTATTGTGTAGATTATGTGAATCCCGAAAGTATTATGAATGGTATGGAATGTAAAATCCATTATGCAAATTGGCTGAGGATTTAAGATTATAAAATTATTCTTAAAATTTTGAATGCTGCTCTAAATGGATATATCTTCTCAGTTCACAAGTAATTCCATTTCTCCAATTCATACATGAATATCATTACATAAACCACATAAAGAATACAGCAACTCTAGAATTACAGCATTTTTAATCCAGATCTCTACTGTATAATGTAATTTCCTTTAGAGCATAACATTTTACATTTGGTGTCCTCTATAAGATCTAGTGCATTTCAAAAAATGGCATTCCATAAATGGATTAATGCAATAGAAACAATTTAAGAATCACTAAGGATTCTAACCTGATTAGCATTTACGAGGTACAAGAATCGAATCCCATGAAAAATGTATGCAAAACTCTGTGTTTGTAAGCCATTTTGTAGAGTTCTTTGGTTTTATCAGCATCTCAAAGAGATCTGTTATCCAATATCATTTCTTCACTTAGTATATATTAATTGAATATCAACTACTTGCCGAGTATTATACTGTGGTTTAGGTTTGAATCTAAAACTTTCTCTTTTTTTAATAAATGACTATTGGTTGCATCAAAATTTTACAAGATTTTCTTTCTCACATTCATACCATTAAAATTAATGCATAACCACTAAACATATTTACATTCTAAATCAGCATGTGGTACTCTGTAGTAATTCAATATGATACTAGCTGGTAAAATATGTTTTAGAAATAGATTCTTATTGGTTTCATGAAAAAGATTTTGTGGTGATAGAATTGACAGGGCTTTAGTGTGTGTAAACACACACTCTGAATGTATACACACACACACACGCATACATATAATTAAAGAAATCTCTAGTGAATCATGCTGCTCAAATTGTTTAAAATATCTCTGATTCACATCACAGCTGGGTTTTCATTTATTCCTAACCGGAACAATGAAGTTACTGTCCTTTAAAAAATGATGACATATAAAGAAAACTTCATAAAATTGTTTTGTAAGCAGTTTCCTCAGGGACTTTCCACTGACTGAAATAAGTAGCTTTCAAATGCTCCAGAGAATAAAATATATTTTTAAAACAAAAGGAACACCTCTAAATTTTAGTGGCAATTTTCACCCTTTGGATATCTTATATCTCTCCTCAATGCATTAAGCATAATCTATATAGAGTAAATCAATATTTGTTTGAGAAACTATTTTAGTTTTCTAAATAGAATTATTTTTACCTTTGAGAATGGGTATCATATGCTTGTCTCAAACATATGGAAAAGGACATTTCCCCTGATGCAGGCATAGGCACACTAAAAAATTAAAATCATCATCCACAGTAGAATTAATTTTACAATATAAAATTTTCAATGCAGCATGATCCAAAACCAATTATTTCAAAAAATGGTTAGCTTTCCTTTTTAGGTAAAAATGTGTTTCTAATTCACTCTGCAGAACTGAGTTACAATTAGTGATAGTGGCCAGAAGAGGGCGCAGTCCTATTTCCTAAGATTTACTAAATAGGCCTTTGTGTAATTTACAATGTTAACTTTAAATAGAATTTTTTTAAATTTATATTTGTTTTTACAAATGGTAGTTAGGAGGAGAAAATATGGTCTTCCAAAACTAAGGAATTCAAATCTTTCAAAAGTTTTACTTACTACTAACCATTTATCTTCAAAATATTTTTAAGACTGAATAGTTTTTTTTTCCTCTCCTGTGAACAAACAACAAAAAGTAGAAAAAGTTTAAGAATAATAATTACTTAGAATTAATTCAATTATTAATTCTTCTTTTTGGTTCATTTTATATTATGTTGGATTGCTTTTTACACTATAAACTTTTTTCTTTTTTAATTTTGGCGGTACTGGGGATTGAACCCAGAAGTGTTCTACTTCTGAGCTACACTCCCAGCCCTATTTTATTTCTTATTTTGAACAGAATCTTGCTAAGTTGTTGAGGGTCTAAGTTGTTGCGACTGGCCTCGAACCTGCAATCCTCCTGTCTCAGCCTCCCAAGTAATGGATTACAGGCTTATGCCACCACACCTGGCAACTATAAACTTTTTACAACTATAAATCCTACTTTCCACTAAAATAAAAGTGAGTATAGTTCTAAAGTACAAATTTGATTAATGATAAGTTAGGGGGAAATTTCATTAGTTAAAAGTAAAAATATTTTCTGGAATAGCTTTATAATGTTCAAATGCTTCTTTCACTTAATAAATGCTAAAGAAGAGTGTTCAAGTCTAAAGTCTACTGTATTTCCTTTAAAAAGAAAAATAGCATTTTAAGGCCTAGTAATGCACTCAACCTACTTGTTTAATTACATTTATAAATGCATGCGTGTTTATGTGTGCATTTTGTATTGCATCATTCTAGAAATACTCCAGAAGGAGAGAACGAGCAGATACATTACAGATTGTCCTGACGGGGTCGGAAATACAGTCTACCACCAGTTATTGAGTTTTTACTGGGGAGGTAGGAAGAATCCCGAATCACCCCTGAAAACGCATAATCCAAAGCTGGCTGGAAAGGCAACGCTGGAACCAACCCAGGTGTCAAGTAGGGTGACACAAAACCAGACAGCCCTCTTCCTGGAGAAGAATACGCCAGCCGTAATGGACTAAGAGCGAGTCTAGGATTTAAGCTGTAGAGACTTGAATCACCTCTGTAAGAAGCAGACGTGGTTTGAAGAGGAGAGAATGCTGATTTATTACCCAGAGTTCCAAAACCAATTCCAGCTAGACTAAAATCCGAAACTCTTGAAAAGGATGTGTTTTCCAATTCTCCTGAGTTTACTAGGTCCCTAGCGTCTGGCTTGTGTTCTTCCCCATTTAAGATCTGTTCGATGGCCTGGACCACATCCCCTTTGCAGAACCTCAGAATGCCTTCTAGCCTGCTGCGCCTGTAACTTGGAAAGATCTTGATAAGAATATCAAGAGGGTCTCTTGGTCTAGAGGACACCATAGGGAGGCTGGCTCTAGTTGCAATGCAGTCCTTGGGCCACTCACTCTCGTTTCCGGATTCCAGATCAGAGGATGATAAGGACTTGGGACTGTCTTCACCTTCCGATTGCTCCCCAGGGCAAGGAGACAGGATGCCGCTGTGCTTGTGTGAGTGTTCTGAAACGGAGGGCCTAGTGCTTTGCTTCCCAGTGACACCGTTAGACTTCGGAGATGATCCCAGGGAAAGCGGATGGGATTCGGAGGCTGCCTCTTCTGGTCCACTCTGGCAGGAGCCACATATACTCTCTTTTTGTTCTGCCAAAAAGAAAATTAAACAGAATCAAAAATAGAGAAAATTTCCCAGAACCTAGTACTGACCACTCAAGAATAATCCAGGATAAGATAATTCATTCACTCATAATACATTAGTAATAATTTATTCATGCTAAAACATTGTAATGACTAGCTCAAATTTAAAAGATCAGAATTTGCATAATAGTATTGGAATAGTGGGAAAATGCTATTTCTTGTGTCATTTCAGGACCATAAAGACATATAATATGTAAATGTAGTAATGTTTAGGAGTCAGAAAAGGAGAGTTTGTTGGTAGCCAAAAGTGTTAACGTAACACCAATATTTCACTGTCTGCCCCACCCTAGTGGTTTGGTATTTTCCTAAATGTGCCCCAAGTTTTCTTATTATCTAAGTGAAGTTTTATTTTCCACAATGACACTATATAAAAAGAGCTAAGTAAAAATTATGCAGTTTAGATAAGAAATTTTTAAAAAGTGATAATCTTAGTTTGATAATGAATATTCTATTTAATCACTAATGCTAAATTTCAATAATTAGTTTTTTATGCTCACATTTCAGGTACTAATTAAGTTGCTTGAATAATGTGGAAAAATAACAAAATTGTTCATTTCATCTCAAATTCAAAGCAATAACAACTTCTGCTGTATCAATCTCAAATCATACCAGACTTGCATATTTGATTTTATGTGAAAGAAGTTACAGATTTGGCACATTTTGTAATCCACTGTGAAAGATATATTTTCATCTATAATTCATAAGAAATATTAATAAAATAATTTAAAACATTGTTTTTAAAAGAAAATTATAAAATTATCATTACACAATCCCTATGGATCCTCAAAGTGTCTTGTAAAACAATATATTAGACTTTTGCTTCAAATCACAATCCCCCCTCCAATATTAAGGGTAATTCTCTAAAAAATATTTTTATACAAAAATCAGATTTTGCTATAACAATATGTCCAGCATATAAAAAACAATAATAGTTCAATACACCAGGAAAATAATAACAATGTATACATTCCCTAAATAGCTTTTATTTGGTTTACATTTCTTCTTACCTAAAGGTGTATTTTATTGTTGAAAGTATAAACTGTCAAGTTGGCTATCCAAAGAACTTCTGTCCAACTTTCTTTTCCTATAAAGTATATAAATGTCACAAAACAAATGTTGCCTAAAGCAGTGATTTGCAACCATGGTTTACAATGCTCTTGTGTTTTCTCCAGTTTTCTTAAGGGGAGCACTAAATTATAAAGAAATGTCTATAGTTTATTTAAGTGTCTATAGTTTATTTAAAAGTATTTAAATGTATACAATTTGCACTTTGAGGGTCAAAATATTCTTGCTATACTAACTATATGATAAAATAAATAATGTTACTACTGCAAAATTATAGACTCTCTAGTATTTTCAACTTTAAATAATACAATAACTTTTCTAATGAATTCTGCCAAGTAGAAACAGATTGGCATTGATCATCCGTTCAATTTTTCTTATACATACAATTCACTGAGTATCTCCCTCTGAACATCTGAAGTATCAAAATCCCATTCCTGCAGTAATTTATGCATAAAATGATTTCTCATTATCATGTCATACTCATAGAACAAATACAGGTAAAGAAATACTGTTTACAAACTAAGGTGTCTCTAAAATACTGTGTGATACCATTTACTTCATCTCTTTTGTCCTCTCAACTTCTATAGTTGTTTTACTTCTATTGCATTTTATAATATGCCTTGTATTATAGTCTGGGGTACATAAAGTCTTCCTTCTTTTGAATATAAGGTTCTTTTGTGTAGGAAAATCATATTCACTTCTGAATCACTGTCAGTTTTTTGTCTAATGAATGAATAAATTAAACATAATATATTACTACAATTCATGGGTATTGTGTAAGAGGAGGCAGTCTGCTCAGAAAGCCATCAAAATATCCTTTCAAAAATTGGCTTGCTTTTTATATGGGGTCATCTGGGACAAAAATAAAATAATTAGCCCTACAAAACAGAACACTTAGGAACAACAACAAAAATCACACAACTTAGTCATCAGCCAATCTTACGACTAGTTTCGTTGAAGGAATTCTAACTCTTGCTTCTTTTGTAGCAGTCTTATTTAGTAATTTTCCTCTTCAGCCTTCCTTATCGTTCATGAGAAATGTTTAGTCTGTTTTGTCCACTAAAATAAACTAGGACATGTACAAAAAGTTGACAGAGTGAACAGAAAATGATGTCTGCCTCATTGCAATACAGAGATCCTCTTTTTCAAAACTGTACCCTATGATCTGTTAAGATCTGCAATTTTTGCAACTCAAGGAAAGTTTCTAATTAACAATTTATTGTATCATTATATAATTTTATGTTGCAACCTGTTTTCTTGTGTTACAACCTGTTTGGGACTTTAAAAAAAAAAGACTGAAATTTTCAGTGCTAATAGACCCTGTGGAGGGCTGTAAATTTTATGAAAATACAATGGTATTTCACATTAGCAGAGAGGGTTAATTTAGGATAGCATATATCTATTAAAAGAGGTATTGGCAATTTATCTGCATTCAAATAACAGAAAAATATTTAAAACTTCCTTGGATAAGAAATATCCCGTATCACTACGTTGCCGAGGGCCTCACTAAGTAGCTGAGGCTGGCAGCGAACCTGTGATCCTCCTGTCTCAGCCTCCCAAGTACTGGGATTACAAGCCTGCGCCACCACTCCAGGCTCAAATTTTGGGATTCTTACCAATGGTTTTACAAATCTGGAAAAATCTAAATTTACTTCTTATGGGAAGAACCAAAACTTCAAATACTAGATCTTTCTATACTTTGGGAGGCTGACAAACAGTTGGGGATGGATGCTTAAAAAATTAAAGGGAAGGGGGGAACAGTTTAGTAGATTTCCATATTTTTCCCACTTCTAACTGGAGTCAGAGGTTTGTCCCATGGGTGAAGAACTGCGCTCCCAACCATCCGTGAATTTCCCACGCAGGATCAGAACATTCATTCTGGGTGTTTTTTTTTCTTCTTCTTCTTCTTTAATAGCTGAGAAAAATACAAAGCAAGCTCAAAACACAGCGCCCCTCACTCAGCTTTCCGCGGACTGGCGGCCAAGAGTTCCACCCACACAAAGTCAGAGCAACCCGTGCGCGTGTGGCTCGATCCCTGGCGCGCTGCTCACCGGTGGTCACCCACGCTTCGCTTCTTCGTTTCCTTTTCTTATCACGTAAAGGAACAAGCACAAAGCCCTTCCCGAGGGACGATGCTGGATCTTTAACACTCTCGCTGACTCCTATTACAGAGCACTTGCCCAGAACTTACGCGCTTCTTTTAAACAACTTTTTTTTTTTTTTGCCCGCCTTCAAGGCGCAGCTGCTTGTTCCAAAGTTTGTTTGGGGGCTCTTTTTTTTTCCCCCTCTAGAACATTTGCTTGTGCAAAGAACAAATGAAAGACCAACTCACCTTGTTTCTCCTCCGCATAATCTTGCTGGACCACCTCGAAGGCGGGGGTCTCCAGGCTGCTGGCCTGGCTCCGGACACCCAGCGCCCGCGCAGGGCTACCCGCGGCCCGGGGGTCCTGGGTTCCGGGGCCGAGGGGTGCAGGGTAAAGGAGCCTCTGCAGCCCCCTCGCCTCGCTCTCCTCCTGCGCCTGCTGCCTGCGCAGCGCCACCTGCGCGGCCATGACGCGCTGGCGCTCGGCGATCAGGGTGCACTTGGCACAGCCGCAGTCCCGCCAGCGGCAGAAGCGCTTGTGGCCCTTGAGCGCAGACACCACGCCGTGGTTCCGACAGCGGGCGCACTTGGGGGTCCGCGGGTAGCCGCAGCCCACCGCGCCCGCCGCCCTGTCCAGCCCCGGGGCCGGCGGGCAGCCCCCGTTTCCCGCGGTGGCGGCGGCCGCGGCGACCGCAGCAGCGCGCAGGAAGAGGCTGGGCGGCTGCAGGAAAGCGGGGGGCACCGGCCTCCCCGAGGGCCCCAGCCCCGGGGCCGCAGGGTGGGCTCGGCCACCGCGGTCTCTGCCGCCACTCTGGGACTGCTCCATTCCCGAGAAGTTTCTGGCTAGTGAGGGGTAGCCAGTGGGGAGTGCGCTGGCCGCCGCTGACCCTGCCGGGATGCTGGGGACGGGAGGAAGGGTCCCCAACCCACGCGCAGACAAGTTTATACTCTTCGGTCCGGAGCTGGAAAAGACCAGGTCCAGGAGCTCGGGAGGATCACAGGAGCCGCTACCCCCGAGCCTCTGAGAGCCCGGGCCGCTGAGGTAGTGTCGGGTCCTCTGCGCCTCTTCTGAGCCGGACCCGGCCTGGCTGGAGAGGTTACCCCGCCCACCTGGTCTACCCGGCCAGCCAGAATCCGCAGGAGGGCCGGGGCGGAGACTGGGGACCTGCTGGGAGGCAGGGCGGGGGAGATGAAACCCTCCCTACAGGCTGGATTCCCACTGCCCCAAAGAAAATGTTTTCTCCCACTGGCCTCCCCATGAGTTAGTTTTATAAAGTAGTCTTCGCACCCTCTTCCTGTTACTGCCCTCCTAAATCAAACAGGATTTGGAATCCTCCTTTCTCCAGTTCCAGGCCTCTCGTAAGCAAGTTTGAACATCTGGATTCCCAGTTCTCCTTTCCTTTCTGTTTGCTAGGTGAAGTCTTGATGACAGCAACAGGATCCTAGTTAGAGCAGGCTGCGCAGTCTCTACTCACTGACAAGGTATGATGTTTTAAATGGGTCTGAGGACGGAGTCAACAAGTGGGTAAATAGCCACGAGAATGGATTCGCATGCATTTTACTTATTCACACATGCAAGTTTCAATTGTGTGTATTATTGTATTTTGAAATGTTGATGCTTCAAGAAGTTATGAATCTCTTCTCTGGAACTATTTATATGCAGCGATTGTTAAAGCTGTTTCAAAAATACTTCACATTTCTCCTGTAAAGTATCAGGGAAGGTCATTTAGAGCATTCTTTAAATATGCTATCATAAAATGCATTCTTGAAATGCGTACTTAGTGCCTTTCATTATAGGAAAACATCATATTACTTTTAAACCAGAAGAGCATTTGAGGCAGAAAATCCCTGGGTGTCTGTTCTTAATGAAAGGGAAAGTCAGCACTCTGTCAGATCTTCAAGATAATATCCAATTGCCTTGACAGGCAATTCATATTCCAGCCCTAAACTGGCAAGTAAACATGATTTTTTTTACTATTCCATGATACTCACATCCAGTGAAGACATTGCTAATCAATCTGGTATTTTCCCTCCCTGCCCACTCCAAACCACCACCATCCCTCCACCCAGACGTCCTGTCAGGGAGGTACATCCTGCCAGGGAAGCTTGCCATCCTTCCTACACATTTGAACCACCTAGGGAACTTTTAAAAGACAGGGAGGGATATTCCAATCCAAGTATCCTGATTCTTTCAGTGTAAGTCCTAAACTCACAAGGTGGTGATTACTTACAATCAAGGTTTAGAACTACTACTCTAGAAATTCCTAACCTCTTTGGACTAACACTGAAATTTTTCAAACCTCTTTGTCTTTGTCTGACCACACCTGCAAAAAAAAAAAAATCTTCTCTAATTGTGGAACTCACATCTAACTTAGGAGAGAGGGATTTTTAATGCTACATGGATCATTAAAGCAAAATAAATTACTTAGTGGAAAAAATAATTCCGTTTTCCACTCTTTTTAAGACCTTCTGGTTACATACAGGAAAATAATCTGCTTGGTAAAAGTATGTCTTTAAGTTTTTCTGACTTGTTGATTATGCTTCTTAACACACTCAAAAAAAAAAGAGAAAGAAAGAAGCCTCCATAAGTGAAGTATTTACAATAACTTAGCAGTAGTTTTTTTTTTATTGTTACCTTGCAATTATGGCAAGTGATATTGGCTTCCATCCAACAAAGTAAAAATAATTTAAGTAAATGTATTTAAACAAAATGTGTGCAATAATGAAAAATTAAATCACAAAGGAGATATGAATGAATACACACATCTATTTCTGATTTAAAACTCTCAGCAAACTAATAATAGAAAGAACTTCCTCAACCTACAGCAAACTGCATGATTAATTACAAATTAATAAAGGCTATCACCTTAAGATCAGAAACAGTCCACTCTCCCCACTTCATTTCAACATTGTACTGGAAATATTGGCCAATGCAACCAGGCAAGAAAAACAAGTTAAAGACATATCAGAAAAAATGATATGTCTTTATCATGATGTAAAACTCTCTTTATTTGTAGGTGAAATGACCATCTATGTACAAAATATGATTGTTTGCAAAAAAATCCCTACTAAAACTAAAGTGATTTTTGCACATTTACAAGCTATAAGATGAATATACAAAATAATTAAATTTCTGTAAGTTGAAATAAAATCAATATTCAGAAATCAAATTTAGGAAATATCCAAAGGGCTATATTTAATGAAATATGTAAAAAACTGAAAACTAAAAAAAACTTTGCTGATAGAAATTAAAAATGTAAATAAATGGAGATATGTTGTATTCATAGACCAGAGGACTCACCATTAATTTGTTTTGTTTTGGTTTTTGGTTTGTTTTTGTTTTTTGGTTTCAAGGGCATTCTGCCTCTGAGCTACATCCCTAGCCCTTTTAATTTTTTGTTTTGAAACAGAGTCTCTCTGGGTTGCTGAGAGTCTTACTAAGTTGCTGAGGCTAGTCTTGAACCCGTGATCCTCCTGTCTTAGCCTCCCAAGTACTGGTGACCAGAGGACTGGAGACCAGAGGACTCACCATTATTTTGTTTGGTTTGGTTTGGTTGGTTTTGGGGGGATTTTTTGGGTGGTTTTTTTTTTTTTTTGGTTTCAGGGGCATTCTGCCTCCCAGCTACATCCCTAGCCCTTTTAATTTTTTGTTCTGAAACAGAGTCTCTTCTAAGTTTCTGAGAGTCTCACTAAGTTGCTGAGGCTAGTCTTGAACCCATGATCCTCCTGTCTTAGTCTCCCAAGTACTGGGATTACAGGCATGCACCACCACGCCTGGCTCACCATTGTTAGGATGGCAATTCTACCTAAAAGGATCTATAGATCAATGCAATCCCCAAAATCAATATTCTAACAGACTTTTTTGTAGAAATTGTCAAATGCATATGTAAATGCAAAGAAAAAATCTTAGAAAAGTCAAAAACATCTTCAAAAAGAGTTGCAAGGCTAACATTACCCTTGTTCAAGGATGATTACAAAGTTAGAATAACCAAAACAGGTTAGTACTGGTGTAAAGACAGAAAAAAATCAACCGTGACAGAAAAGAAAGTACAGAAATAAACATAAATACACAACTAATTTTAAGCAAAGGTGCAAAGACATTTCAGTTTCTTTTTTTAAAAAAAAAAAAAAGGATAGTTTAGCTGGGCATGGTGGCACATGCTTGTAATCCCAGTACTTGGGAAGCTAAAACAAGAAAATTGCAGGTTCAAGACCAGTCTTAGCAACTCAGCCAGAGTCTCAGCAACCTAGTGAGACCCTGCCTTAAAGCAAAACAAAACAAAACAAAAAATCAAGCCAAAAAAGGGGGGCTGTGGTTATAGCTTTGAGGTAGAATGCCTCTGGGTTCAATCCCCTGTACCACACACACAAAAAAGGATAGTTTTTCCCCCAAAAAATTGCTAGAACAACCGAACATTTATATGCAAAAAAGAATAACTTTGATTCATACCTCACATCACAGAAATTGGTTCAAAAATGAATCATAGAATTAGATGTAATTCATAAAACAACCAAACATAATACACCTTTCTGAGCTTGGCTTATGCAAAGATTTTTTTAGACACACCACCAAAAGTCTGACCCATAAAAAGAACAAATTGATGAATTATACTTCATCAAAATAAAATACTGCTCTTCTTCAAAAAACACTCTTAAGAAAATGAAAAGTCATACTAAAGACTGGGAGAACATAGTTGTAACACACATATGTGATTTAAAATAAAAAACCTATATAGTGAATACATAAAGAACTTTCAAAACTCATTAAGAAAACAATCTGGATTTTTTAAGTGGGGGTAAAAGACTTCAATAAACATGTAACGAGGGAAGATATATGGATTGAAAAACAAGCAAAAGAAAAGATGCTGTACACCACTAGTCACTAGGGAAATAACAAATTAAACCCACCATGATATTTGTTATATCACATATATACCTATTATACTGGCTAAAATTAAAAAGATTGACCACACCAAGTACTGCCAAGAATGTGGAAAAGCTAGTATCCCCATACACTACTGGTAGAAATGTAAAATAGTACAGCCACTTGGAAAACAGCTTGACAGTTTCTTTAAAAGTTACTCCCAAGCCGGGCGTGGTGGCGCACGCTTGTAATCCCAGTACTTTGGGAGGCGGAGACCGGAGGATCCGGGTTTGCGGCCAACCTCAGCACGCATGCGCGCGTGATATAGTTCTCTCTCTCTCTCTCTCTCTCTCTTTCTGCCTAGTGAGGCCCTCCGCAACTTCGTGAGACCCGGTTTCAAAAATAAAGCATTAAAAAATAGGGCCGGGGGCGTAGCGCGGAGGTAGAACGCCCCTGCGTCCAATCCCCGGTACCGCAAAAAAAAAAAAAGTTACTCCCATATGATCCAGCCATTCCATTCCTAGTTATTTCCCTGAGATAAATAAAACAAGTCCCAACAAAGATACAAAATTTCTTAGTAGCTTTACGTGTAGAGCTATAAACTAAAAATTCCAAATGTCTGTCGACAGGTAAATGCTAAACAATTGTGGTATATCCATATAATGGAATAATACTTAGCAATAAAAAGTACTACTGATATATGCTATAACATGAATAAGCCTAAAAATAATTATTCTGAGACAAAGAAATAAAACAAAAATAATTTATACTATACAGCTTAATTTCTATAAAGTCCTGGAAATCTATACTAATAAGAAGCCTGCCATCAATGGTTCCATAGAATAAGTTGTAGAGACACAGGGAAAGATGGGAGAAGGGATTACAAAAGATCAGAAGAAAATGTTTGGGGAGGATGCCTATGTTAATTATTTTAATTGTGGTAATTATTTTACTTGTGTATCCATATGCCAAAACTTATGAATGTATGTGAAGTTTATTGTATGACGATCATTCTATGACAAAGCTACTATAAAAAATAAGACCAATTCCAATAATTATTTGTTCAGATGTGAAGTTATCTATATCAATATAAATATTATCTATGGGGAAGAGGAGGGAGCCAGGAGGGACCTGGAAGGAAACACAACGAATGCTGTGTGCATGTCTGTTTCTATCACTCTGAGCCTCACTATGATGTATATTACAATGTGCCAATAAAAAGTAAATAGATGAATTGCATATACCAAAGCATGCAAGGCATAAAAAATAAATAAAGCCCTTGTTACCTCTGGAAGAAGAAAGGCATATTATAACATAAAGGCAAATGGAGCAAAAATAACCTTAAGCTCAGCACCCAAAGTTGGAACAATGCTTTTCGACACTTTTATTTCTTCTCAAATATACTGGAAAGCCTGAATCTCTCCTCTCTTGTCTCTTCTCTTTCCTCTTATCCCCTCCTCTTCCCTTGTTTCCTCATAATAGTACTATGTTTTCCCTTTTCTTTTCTCAAATTATGTATATTTTCCCCTTTTTACCCCCACCTTACAACAATTCATTACTGTTACTTTTCTCATAAGTCATACTGAGATGATGTCAACAGCTGCAGTTTAGTAGTGGCAACAGTTCATCAAATGAAAAGCTGATGTTTTAATTAAACTGTATACAAGTTTTATAAATATATCCTTTCCAAATTTTTTCAAAGTAAAGTAAGTAAAAGAGAATCATGTGATGAATGGAAAATGTTGATGTATATTAGAAGGAAAGGAAGTTAAAAGATATAATTCTTCCCAAACACAAAAACATCTGTGTGTATGTATATATATATGACATATAAACACACACACATCATATATGACATGTATGATGTGTGTGTGTGATATGATGTGTGTGTATGTTACTGCAGATTGAACCCAGGGGCATTCTGCCCCTGAGCTACACCCTGGCCCTTTTAAATTTTTTATTTTGAAACAGGGTTTCACTAGGTTGCTGAGGGTCTTGCTAAATTGCTGGTGTCAGCTTCAAACCTGCAATCTTCCTGTTTCAGCCTCGCAAGTACTGGGATTACAGGCATGCATCATTGCATATATTTTTATTCATTTTTACTCTGATTCCTTGTCCACCTTTGATCCTTGTAATGAACTGGAGATTTTTCTGGAGGGGGCAGGAGTTGGTCCACCATGCCAACCACTCTACATGGAGGAGTGGATCTGAAATTCTAAGGATGGGCCTGTCTCTGATGCTAACTAGTTATAAAACATTGGGCAAGTTATTTACGTTCTCAGCTTCACTTTCCCCATTGGAAAATGAAAACATTCACTCATCTCCAAGGATGCTTTCAAGTCTGTGGTTCATTTCCTTTGTCAAGTCTAGTCTGAAATTATTTTTCACAGAAGTCATTTTTCTTGACCTCTGAAGAATCTCATTACCCCCCCCCCCAAGGCCTCAGTCAAAGCATCTTTCATTACATCTATCTAAACTTCAAGTTCGGCTAGCAGGATCCCAGGAGAAACTGTCTCCGCAATATTTCCCCTTGTCAAGGGTCCACTCTTTCTGAGAGAAGGGCCCTGTTTAAGACAAAACATCTTGTCTCCTCTTTCCTCTCTCTACTTGTAATTTTTCTATAAACCTTATATGCTAATTTGCCAGGACTTTAAAGAGTAGTTCTATCTCTACAACCTATAATGGAATGTGAAAGAAACAGACTTCTGATACTTCTTTACGTGGTCATTGCCCTACTTCCTGATCACCTGCTAAATACTACTTCCATTTAGGGAGGAATTTAAGGCAAGGTTTAGACATCCTTGGGAGAATGGGTCTAGACAGAAAGACAGTCTACTAGTGGTATATAATTGAGTACACAAAACAGAATTCCACAAAAAATGAGCTTAGATTGCCAATGACAAATGCCTGGAAGAGAAGAAAGATGATAGAAGAGCCTCAGTTAACCTGCTGATAAAGGTAAAGAGTAGGTATGGGCTTAGTTTGGTTTGGTAGAAGGTTTTGAAAGAGGACTGGGGATTTGGAAGGGAAGGCTTTATATTACCATTTTTTTTTCAATCACTCCATGATTCAGAATATATGGGCACACGTGTATACAGACCATTTAGTTCAAGGCCCATCAGGGCTAGATTCTGTAGCTAATGTCATGGTTTGTCAGTGGGGGGGGGGGTGAACTGCACTTCTCTTTTCTTGGGTTTCTTCAGGATGCAATTGAGCATTACCATGATTGAAAGTCCACACTCTGCCAAATGATATAAATTTCAACCCTTGCACTGTAGTTTATCAAATGGTTGGGAATTACAGGTCTTAGAAAAAATAAGCTTCTTCTAAGATCTAGCCTTTCCTGGAGTATTGCTGGGGAGAAGACGGACCTGTTTGGCTATATATATAATTGCCCAAGAAATGTCAGTTCCCAAGAAACAGTTTGGACAGGAGGCACATTCTCCTGGTGATACCATCAGGCTGGGGGGAGAGCATTCTTTACACCAAGGCTTTGTGTATCTTAGGATAAGACTTCCTTAAAGGACATCATCTCTGGTCCCTTGCTCTGGGATGGCTAGAAGCCCACTGGAGACCATAGACATTATTCTCCCATTAAGGATCACACATTGTAAAATAGAATAGACTGGGTTTTATTTTGTTGCATTATGAATTCTTTTTGTACAAGTTGAAGATCTTCCCTAGAATTATAAGTAACTAACAAAGATAGGGAATATAGACATACTATTAATTCATGTGGATATCCATTTCTAAATGCCCAATACATAGTAAGTGTTCAATATATCTTTGAGAATAAAGAATGGATGCTATAAGACTTACTTATGAGTTGAACTATTAGACACTGATATAACTTTTCTTTTATGGCCTGAAATTTTTAAGAAGTAATTTTCAACACACTAAAAATTAATCTTTTTCTGTTTTTTTCTTTGAGTTGATATAAGCTAGAGTGTACATTTTAAGTATGGTTTATTATTGACTATTTTCAGTACTTTTGTTTAATGTAAATTAGGTATTTTGTGACAATTGTTTCTTAAAAGAAAAATTTTATGAAACTGTGCAGTTACACTTTTCATGCCACTGTATTCCAGTATTTTAAAAAAATATATTTAGATCTAAAAACATTAAGTACTTACAAATGTGATGGATTAATGTGTTAGCACATTTACCTCTATATTTTTCTGAATGTAAAAGGTCAAATTAATATTGTGACATAAATATTTCTCAATTTTAAATAGTGTTTTGCAAACTTTTGCCCCAATAGCTATTACATTTTCCATTACTTAATAATAATACTATTCTTACCTAATTCTTATATTTAGGGACATTTATATTGTTTAATTCTCTCCCTATTTTAAAATAAGAAGGGGATTCATGTGTGAGCATAAAATTCTTTCTATAGTTCAAAGTATCCCTTTAGAATATAGAAGTACTGAATTAAATACAAGTACTGAATTAAAGTTTGCAAATATTTTGAAAGCTTGTGATTTATGTTACCAACTTATTTCCTAAAGGGGTTGTATGAATCTGAATTCTAATACATAGTTCATTTTCTTATCAACCCATCTATTCTTCCCATTTCTTTCTCTTAAATGGTAGTGGTTTTTTACTAGGCAATTGATGCTATATTCTCCTGAAATCACAATGATAACCCAAAAGTCCTTTATAAAAGTAATTCTGTAAGGTTTTAGGTCATCCATTGAAAGATAATCACTATTCTGCAAATCCCTGGTTGAATATGAGTGGGGAGAATTGAAGCAAAGCCTAGTGAATTTCCAATCATTGTAATATACCCTGATGGTCCTTTGAGGAAATTACACAGACTACTGTGAACTTCTGACTAAAACAATTCTTTATGAAGGAGTGTTTTAGATTTATAGACTATAATAAGACAGTTTGCACCATTGTGGCTAATTGCGTATGCACATTTTCAAAAGCTATACTCTTCACTTAGCTTACGCCAATGCATCTAAGTCTACTGTGCAAACAGGGTTAAGAATTTATGAAACTTTTTAAATTCGGGATATTTAAAGTAAATTCATACCTAGGGAGTAAGATAAGCCTTGTGATTTGTCTTACACTGAATAGAGCCCCCCTTCATAAGTCAGTGTATGTGAAAACATTTCCTTGGAATTCAGTCCTTAAACAAACACAGCAACACAGTTTCATTCCAGAAGTATGTATAAGGTCTTTATTTGGCCATTATATATTGTAACAAAATGAATAGCACAAAATTCCATGCTAGGTAAAATAGTTAAAAAGAAAAAAAGCAGTAACCATTAATCAATAAATTTCTCTCAAGAAATATTACCATCAAGATAGGGTCTTGCTGTGTTGCTCAGGCTGGCCTTGAACTCCTGGGTTCAAGCCATCCTCCTGCCTCAGCCACCTGAGTAGCTGGGACTACAGGCTTGCACCACCATTCTCAGCTGTGCTGCTACCTTGTCAGAGCTTTTTATCATGTATCACAAACTATGCTTGAAGATTTAGATATATTATGTCATTTAATTCTCACAATCACCTTATTAAGGCTAATTATGTTATCCTCTTTTTTGAAAAAAAGATTACATTTTATTGATTAAAATGTTAGATCAATGATACATTCTGAATAAAGCAGTAGCAAAATGAAACACCAGCAGTTAAATTTAATGAACCTAAAAAAAATTTTTTTGTGTGGTGATGGGGATGGAACCAAGAGCTTTGTGCATGCTGGGAAAGTGCTATATCCCTGAGCTACATCCCCAGCCCCTATTCTCATTCTTTTAATTAAATTCTCTACTCTAATAAATGTTCTTTTTTCAATTTAAAAAATGAAAATTATTGATCAATGTAGATGGTCACCATTTCTTTTGCATTATTTCTACCACATAATCAGTCCCTAGTAGCCTATTCCTCTCATCCCATAAAACTCTCAGGATCCTAAATTATTAGACTGTTATACTTCATGTTTAGTTTATAGAATGTTTCTTTCCTATATAAACAGAAGGGCACCCCATACACAGGAAGTATGATGACTTATGTCATAGCTTTACATTATTCTCTGTCCCTTATCCTCTTTTACAAATGAGAAAAGATATTTTAAAAGAGAATTAGTCCTCAAGGTAGTATAATATTCAGACTCTTTACTAAATTCATGTTTCTCCCCAGAAATCAGGTTAGCATCCACCATGATACAAATTCATGAAGCCACCTATAAGGTTGAATTGTTTATGATATAGTTACAGAGAAGAGGCACTCATTGGCTTACTCACTAGGAACCTTGAAAGTGCATTTATTCTTTCAGTTAGCAACAATCCCACTTAAAAAAAGAAAGTGTGAAATTTAAAAAGTAAAGCTAGAGAGAAATTCAAAAGTCCATATTTTGCCTGTCTTCTCTCAGTGAACTTTAATGATAGAGTTGTTAGTATGGCTCGTTCTCTCTCTGTCTCTCTCTCTGTCTCTCTCTCTCTCTCTCTCTCTCTCTCTCTCTCTCTCTTCCCCCAGACTGACCATATGAACAACAGACAGAAACCAAAGCAAAACTTTTTGCTGGTATTTATACCATTAGAAATCTGAATTATGTTTTCATTTTAACCTCAAAAGTAAGTAAAGCCAGATTAGATACATTTTAGTCCATGGAAACTCTGACATTCAATTCAAAGGTAGTCTTTCTCAAAATAACTTGTGAGATCCCAGTATTTGGCATTAGAAAAAGAGTTAAAGGCTTTTGTAAAATAGAAATTTTCAAAAGATAAGTTGCTAATTGCCCATTTTGGATCCAAAATAGTTAACTTGAAAAAAAGGATGTTTATTCCCACTATATTCTGATTAAACACAAAGAAGATATGTACATCAAATCCTCAAATATACCAAAATAGGAACTTGCTATAAGAAGCACAAAATACTTTTTTGTTCACCTTTGTTATAAAGTATGGTGAAACTGACTTTGAAAGATGTTACACATTTTTGCTTTTTTGTTTTCTTTTCTTCCTGCCAGTCCATCTTTTGGAGGCTTTATTAGAAGAGTCCCAATTAAAAAGCTGTATAAGGTTTAAAAAAAGAAGTGGCTTCTATTCACAAGGATTCCAAACAAGAGGTAAATTTGGTAAATCAGTTCCTCCCTGGCTCCTTGCCATGCACATCTCTTGGTTTGGAGATCATTTCTTTGTCAGCATAAGGTGGTTGTTAAGAGGTGTTGTCAAGACTCTCTGACAGGGTTATTGTGCTTGGTAGAAGGTGGCAGTTTTGATCAATGTCTTCAAAGTCAAGGCTTGGAAAATAATAGCTGCACATCAAAACCCTGCGCCAGAATGCAGTTAACACTGGACTCTTTCAGGTGGCCCCAGGGAATGACTTAATTCTCAAGTCATGCTTCACTATAATTAGTCATTTATAATGGTGGAATAAGATGGCTGTGAAGACATATAGCTTGAGATTCATTATCCAGTGAGGCCCAGGAAAACCATCACCAGAGGACAAAATAAGAAAACCTTTCTACTTTAAGATGCTTTTCTTGATTAGTTTTTTTAAAAATATCTAGTTGGTTAGATTTCTGCTTTTAAGACATCTCATTGGCTCAATATCTTTAAAAGAATGTTTATAGTTAATTTTTAGGCCTCTTATGTAATTATTTTATGATATCCTGCCTAATTGATGCTGATCTCAAACCTTTTGTTATACTTTATCCTATATTCTTAGCACTTTCCCCCAAAAAAACTCTTAAACATTTAAAATTGCCTTAAAATTAAAATGTTTGGTGTTGTTTGTAGTTTTTTTCTAGACATTATTGACAGCATCTAAGAAGATATAAGCATCTCATATATATATCCATGCAAATGCACAATTGGCATACACATAGCATGCATATACATATACACATAGATATGTCCACACAGACATATATGATTCCTTCAAAAATACAAAATCACAGGTGAAAAATAAACAATAAAAAAATCAAATGAATCCACACTTAAAAGCTGAATGTACCATATGTTTCCCTAATACTGAGGCACAACGGAGTGTATTAAGAAACTCATTAAGTCAGTGGGAATGGCAGCCAGGCTCCATCAAGATGTCCATTCACTTCAGTTCTGAAATAGAAAAACAGAAAAGTAGTGGACACATTCCATTTTTTTTCAGGTTTGAACTGATTATGATAGCATGGGTTCAGTGCAATGTAAAATTTAACTGTATCTCCTCCAACCACCCAATTTGATAAATGATATTTTAATACCCTTTGTCTATTTTTTTCTAGTAAAGGCAAAAATATCTACCTCCTCACACTTTTTTAAATTTTTCTCATAAAAATGTAAAACTTTCACAAAGCATTTAAACAGTGCAGTTGAGCCATGCAGCAAACAAACAACCTGATATATGACTTGAGCAGTAAAGAAAGCCTTAATATGTCTGGGTTGACTTTATGGACTTCAGAGTACAAATGAATGTCATAAAAATAAAAATCACGCCCACTACAGTTACATGTGATTTGAGGGAAGGCCTTGGTTCTCAATGAATTGGTTTGTTCTTCTGTAAAGTATAATTATAGATGTTCTTGTTTATGTCAGTCACTTTAAGAATCTCATAAAGCTTAGCATGGTGGTGCAAGCCTATAATCCCAGTATCTGGGAGGCTGAGACAGGAGGATCACAGGTTTGAGGACAGCCTTGGCAAAATAGCAAGAGTCTCAGCAACCCAGCGAGTCCTTATTTCAAACCAAAAAATCATAAATAAATAAAAAGAGCTGGGGGTGTAGCTCAGAGGTAGAATGTCCCTGGGTTCAATCCCTGGTACCACCAAAAAAAAAAAAAATCCCTGAAAGTGATGAAAAATGAACAAACTTTTACACAGCATTCAAGCCCACTTAGACTGACAGCCATAAAATAAAGGATTCCTAAAGTCCTTTCCTGGTTTTGAATTGTATTATCCGATACTGATGTCAGTAAAAAACTTCCTAATTCATAAAGCACATACACAAAAATGAGATCAAGTCTCTGAAGCCTATTACAGGGGGGATTCAACATAGCATCATGGAATGTTCAAATTCCAAGTATGCTTACTATTAATCAGTTTTCTCTGTTGATAGATTATAATTAATGATATCTATATTCACGTTTGAATAAAGAACAACAGCCTAAAACAGATTGAGAAGATTTGCCTGGAAAAAGTAACAAAGAGCCATTGGGTTCAAGAACAATAATTCATATTCTTGAATACATATTCTTCTTATATCACCTTCGAAATTCTCAGTGGAGACATGTCTAACAACTAAGGGGACAAAACAAATATGTTTCTCCTACTTGATAGTCACCACACTGCAAATATGAAACTCTTCAGAGATCACTCAAGTTTTCAAGCCATCAGTAAAGAGTTCAGAAGCACAAGTGTGACTTCTAAAGGTCAAATCCGCATCACTATCCATAATGGCTACAACCATGCTGTGGTTTAGATGTGGTTTGAGTATGTTTCCCAAAGGTTCATGTGCTGGAAGCTTGGTGCCGGGTGTAGCAGTGTTGGGAGGTGGTAGAACCTTTAGAGGCGGAACCTAGTGGAAGACAGTTGAATCATTAGAGGTACCACCCCTAGAAAGGACTAATGCAGTTCTCCCAGGATCCCAGTGAGTTCTTGTGAAGGTGGGTTATTATAAAAGAGCAAGCCGAACCTCTGAATCTCCAGCTTCCCACCCCATAGTGTGATCTCTTCTGCATGTTCTCCCTACCAGTGTGTCACCATCTGCCATGAAGCCAAACCAGAGGCCAAACAGGTGGGACTACTTAACCTTGGACTTTTAGCTGCCAAGACCCTGAGATAAATAAACCTCTTTTTCTTTATAAAGTACCCAGCCTCCAGTATTTTTTATGGCAACAGAAAATGGACTGGTACCAACCATTTGAAATCCTAAAACAGGTGGAGTGAGTTCCTATGTCTTTTAAATTCCAAGCTTCTCAGGGGTTCTCTCTTAACATTTTCTGTATCTGTAATTTTTTTTTTAAAAAGTTCAATTGAGTAGTATGAACTTTTAGATGCTAATTACCTCAAATTATTTGATCATTTTATAAGAGTATGGCAACTAGCATTCTCCACTTCACTGAAATGAGAAATCTATCTGGCTTCACACACTGGTCAGATGGGAAGACAGGTCTTTGTGTCGATAGTTACTGAGATCGTCCGGTTCTCAACAGAGATATGGACATATGAAATTTGATTTCAGGTGGAGTGCAAGAGGAGAGATTCTGATGGGAAAAGCAGGTATCCTCTCTCTTTGCCACAGGCCACCAGTGTCTTGTATCTGCAGTCCTGCAAAGTCCTCCTTTGACTCTCCCAGTATACAATTCTTTACCTCATTCACAGCCAAATCTCAGAAAGTGTTGTTTACATACTTTATCTCTCCTTCCTTACCTCATATTAACCAATTCACATCAAATAAGTCTCTATCTCCTCTATCCAACCCACATTTGGTAAGGTCACCAATGACCACAACCTTGCCAGGTCAATAGATCCATTTCAGTCCTCACCTTGTTTGACCTCTCAGCAGTATTCAACACAGCTGAGTTTGGAGTTCATACAATTCTCTTTTCTTCACTCCTATGACACCAAGTTTTCCCATTTGCTTTTTCCAACCTCTCTAATTCTCAGTCTCATGTGTCCATGCTTCCTCTTTCCCTTTTTTGCTTATAAGTCTGTCTGTCATAGTTTCTTTGTATGGTTCTAATTATTTAATATCTACCTTCTCACATAAAGACAGGAAACAGACCTGTTTGGGTTCCCACTGTGTTCTCAATGTCTTGATCACCTAATGGATAATCAATAAACATGTACTAGTGAAATGAGTGGAGAAGGGCCGGAAGGGGGCAAGCTGGGCGTCCAGAATCATTTTAGGGGATTATGAAAAAGCAGTTCATTTTACTACAGAGGGCTTCAAGTGCATGACCTGAAAAAAAACTTTAATCTACTAATTATAGAGACTGTAAAATATGTAAAAAGATTGTCACATATGTGGAAATTTTTAACAATACATTATTCATTATGTAATAATTGTATGTTTTTAGCATTCTCTCTGGATTAATGCAGTCCTCTGGGAAGCAGATGGCAAGACAGAATTAGAAGGACAAGACACTCACCGGGTGAACACCTGTGAAAGATGAAGGGGAGGGGGAACAACCATCGGTAGAAAAGCCTTCGTCCATCATGTAGGCCTGACAGCTGTACACAGAGAGAGGGAAGCAGGATCTGGTCAGAAAAGCCTCCGACCTGTAGTGTAACTCTGAGAAAGTCTCAGTTTTGCCTGTAGGATCTTCACAACAAAATCTGTCTCTTAGAAAACTCTCACATGGCCAGAATTGATCTGACTCTAGTCACTTTCCTGGAGATGCCAGTGGAGAGTGTAACTGGGGTGGAATGCTTGGTGGAGCCCTCCTTGTGGCACTTTATCTCTTGAAGGGAGAGCTGAGTGGTGCATTCTCATGGCTTCTACAGTCTGAAGATTCTTGTAAGTCACATCTAAATATGTGCAACGGGACAGTTTGGAATGTTGCTCTATGGACAGGAAGTCCAGGTTTAGAATTATCCATGTAACTATCTGTCAAGATAATTTATACAAATTTTCTACAAATAGCAAACATATATAATAACTAGTATTTATTATTTGTGTTTTCCTTCCTGACTTCTAATAATTCATTCAAAGGTTCATGGAACAATAATGTGTCGAAAATTAGGCTAAGACCCAAAATACAGGCGGAATCTTGACTCCTTTCACTAGTTCTTTCTCAAAATATTTCTAATACCCTGGATTGGACTAGTAAACTTCCTATTCAGATAGTAAACTATTTTATTCTATGATCTTGGCAATTCTTGTTTCAGGCAATTTGAAGTTTTCTAGCCAATATGTTTGTTATTGCCTTTCTCAAGCTATAGTTTTGTTTTTATACATTGCTATTCAACTCTTCACTTTACTTATCTTCTCTCTGCTGAGATAAGATGCTGCCCTAATTTTTATATAAATTTCTCATATATTTGTTTAAACCGCAAACATTTATCAAATATCTGTTTTATGCCAAAACCCATGTTGGGTAATACTTGGTTATAGCATCTCATTTAATTTTCATATAGTTTCTATGAGATAGTTACACCCACTATTTGAAATGATAAAACAGATGCAGAAAGTTGATGTATAAATCCAGCTTTGTTTAATGTCAGAGTTCATGTTCTTTTTACTGTAGCTGAATATACTTTTTAAAGATTATTGTAGATGGAGAAAAACTTGAGGTGGCCCATCCATCCACAAACACAGAATCAGATATTCTGGAAAGGCACACTTCTTCCTAGTTCAGAACCAAGAGATATTCTAGAAATAGAAAGGTGCTCCTACATCAAGTCTCTTGGCTCTTAACCAACTGATCTCAAATATCAAAAATATCTTTCTTAAACTCTCTTAAACAAGGCTCTTCAGAGGTCATGGAAACTTCAACAAATTGTAATATATGCTATGATAGCAAAATTATTTTCTACCTGAATATTTTCTTTAGGACAATGAAATTCAGTCCTTATAAAAGTCTAGGGAATAATTATTAATTACAAAATAAAACTAATGGCAGCAGTTTCTTTCAACTACTACCATTTTGCAAATTTACTTAGAGTGGTTTTGGTTTAAGCTCTAATTTTGTACTCCAAAATCACTTACATATTGAAAAGTTGTGAACAAGTTCAAATAAGATCTGGCTGCCAATATAGCAATCTACATTTATATATATGCCTGATAATACCAGATATATCTATAAAAATGTTCCTACTTCAATTAATATATTTTATGAAATTTTATTTTAATTGAAAATTAATTTATGATTTCTGAAAGACTGAAGACCACAGTCTCTTGTCCACCTTGATTCTGAGTTTTTCTTAACCTCCTCAGAGTAAAACTACTTCAGTCTACAATTTCTAAGAATCTATAGTAAATTCGCAGAAGAGAGAGAAGTACCAACAAAGGCAAAAACACTGTAATTTATCCTTTAGTGATTGGAGATAATAAACAGAGACATAGTAGCTAGATTAGTTTGGAATCGAAAAGTATAGAATGATAACAGTGCTATGTGCATGTGTGCATCTATCGCTCTGAACCTCATCAGGATGTATGAAAACAATGCACCAATAAGAAAAAATCAAGGGGAAAATTGGAACAAAAATTTGATTATTTGAGAAATTCAATAAAATTGATGAATCTTTAAGCCATAGTGGTAAGAAACAAAGGAGACATCAATTATTAATCTCAAGAATCAAAATGTACATTACTACAATTTCTGCAGATATTAAAAGGCTAATAAATGAAAAATGTAAACAAGTTAAAAATAGCAATAGTTATCTCTCAAGGTGCTCAGGCATTAATATCATAATTTTAGAGAAACAACTTTTATCACTTATTTTTATTAGCCATTGTAATTCCTCATTCTATTATCCATGACAAGATGTAGGAATTTTGTAACAAATATTCTTTTCTCTCTCTCTCTCTCTCTCTCTCTCTCTCTCTCTGATACTCTTAGTCTTCTTTGGACACCCCTTTTCCCTCTGAAAAGTCGAAGACAATCCTAACTATTTCAGCAAATTGAGAGGAAAGAATATTCAAATGAGAAGCATAATTATCAACTAGAAATAACATAAGTCAGAAAGTCCAAATTCAAACCCAATTCTGTCATCCTACTCCTACCAAAACCTTGGCAAGACTCTTAACTTCCCTCCATGATGTTCTTCTCATGTAAAAATGAGGATTGCATTGGGGAGAAAATACATGATAATATATATCAAAATACCTGGAGAAGTACCTGATGCATCTAGACATTCAGAAAATATGAACTGCCCACATTCTATCCAACAGGCTAATGATGCTGTTCTTTCTGCAAAACTTTTCAGAAGACCAGAGACTCTTTGCCATGTTCTCTAAGATGTTAAAAGTCTGGTAAAACAGAAAACATTGGCATCAAGAATATTAAATGTGAATAAATAGTAGGCACATTTGGAGACTCAGTTTCCAGTCCAACAGGTAAAGAGCTTGGAAGTCATCAAAACACCTTAGCAACAAATAGAAAGCTGAGCAAACTGAAAAATCAACAACTCTTCTTAGAAACATTTGAGAAGAAAAATGACAGGGCATGCCACTATGCCCAAGATTGAAGAGACACCCAGGCAGATACAGAGAATTGCACTCCCTGGAGAGAAGCCCAAGTTCTGCCAAGGGAACCAGTGCCAAGATGGGAAAATCCAGACTCCAGGTGAGGATCTGCTGGTGCCCAGTGTGCACAAGTCTAAAGTTAAAAACCCTGGAAGGTCCCCAAACTTTGGTGGATTTCACCTCCAATATCTGCACTTAGTTCTCACAGAGAATATTAGATAAAAATCCTCCCCTGCTTTTAGCACAGGGAGGGGAAAGATAAACATTTTAAAGTGTAACAGGGCACTCTCTTTTTTAACAAGACTTGCCCTCAAGGCAAACTTATTGTACTTGAGGCTAACCTGCTGGAGTTTTATCAAAGCATAACCAAGCCGGGGAAAGGGAAATAGACAATTCCAGTCATCTCTATCCATCCTTTCCTGTCTAATATGGGAAAGAGCCTTAGAAACACTCGTGAAATTCACAGGCCAGGGACATGGGCTCACCACAAGACTGAGACCGAATCATAGGGCTATGGAATACTTCCCTTCTGCCCTTCCTTACAATACAGTGAAGGAGGGGACCTAACTGAGGGAGGCGGGAAGGGGGAGGAAGACTTGAAGAGGGAAACACTCAATGGACACGATGTACATACACAAATTCATTAAAACCAATCACTGTGTGGAACATGGGAAGGTGGGGCGGGAGAGGGAGTGAGGTGAGAACTGGGGGAGGGCCCAACAATGAGTACTGTGTGCATGTATGCCTCTATAATCCTGAACTGCATCAAGATGTATGATTACAATGCCCAAAAAGGAAAAAGAAAAGCCTGTATTCCAAAGTTCTTTTTACCTGGTACAACATGCCTGATTTTCAGCAAAAAAAGCCAAAAACATAATTTTAAGAGACAGAGAAAGCACCAGAACCAGATGCAAATATGGTGGGGATGTTAGATTTATGAGACTAGAAATGTAAAACAACTCAAGTGGCTGGGGATGTGTCTCAGTGGTAGAGCACTTGCCTAGCGTGCACACAGCCCTGATGAGTTGAATCCCCACTGCCAAAAAATATAAGTAACTAAATAAAACAGCTCTAATTAATATGCTAAGGGTTCCAATGGAAAAAATAGACAATATGCAAGAATAAATGGGTAATGTAAGAACGGAGATGAAAATTCTAAAAAAGGAAAACAAAGAAATGCTAGAGATCACAAACATTGTACAGAACTGAAGAATGCTTTTGATGGTCTCATATGTAGACTGAACCAGACTGAGCATATCAACAGAAACGTACAAAACTGAAAAGGAGAGAGAAAAGACAAAACAAAACAAATATTTAAAAGCATAAAACATAAAATCCAGAATGCCCAAGTATGTTGGAAAAACTTCAAAAGGTATAACCACAAGTAATGAGAATATGAGAAAGAGAGAGAGAAGGAACAGAAGCAGTAACAACTGAGAATTTCTTCGAATTAATGTCAGACACCAAACCACACATCTAGGAAGCTCAGAAACACCAACCAGGATAAATGCCAAAAAGACTACACCTGGTGATGTCTTCTGAAACTGCATAAAATCAAAGACAAAGTAAAAATATTAAGCAATAGCAAAGTACCACCTTACCTATAGAAGGGTGAAATAAAATCACATCCCACTTATCAGAAACCATGCAAGCAAGAAGAGTGGAGTAGCAAAAATCAACAACCTAGAATTCTTAATCTTGTGAAATTAATTTTCAAAAGTGAAGAAGAAATAAAATCTTCCCAAACAACAAAAATTAAGGGAATTTGTTGTCAGTGAAGCTGCCTTGAATGAAATGTTAAAGGAAGTTTCTCAGAGAGAAAGAAAGTGATATATATCAGTAACTCAGATCTATATAAAGTAACAGGATTAGAGAGGGTATGAGCAAAGGTAAAATTAAAATTTTCATTTTTCTTATTCTTACTTGACCTGGCAGGTTATAGTTTGTTTAAAGTAATAGCAGCACAATGTGTTGGGTGGTTATAGCTCTATAAAAGTGAAATGAATGGCAACAATGATTCAAAAGACAGAAGGAAGAAATTAGGAATATTTTGTTCTTATAAT
Source organism: Glis glis (assembly GCA_004027185.1). Classification (NCBI taxonomy): domain Eukaryota; kingdom Metazoa; phylum Chordata; class Mammalia; order Rodentia; family Gliridae; genus Glis; species Glis glis. The sequence goes on from PVJS01004346.1 coordinate 62,017, forward strand.
GTGCACATGAAATGGTACTTGTAAATGGACTTGGATTAGCTGTAAATATATTCTGCAAACTCTAGGGCAACCACAAAATAACTAAAAAAATGTAGAATTAATATGTTAAGAAAGGAGAGAAAATGGAATCATATAGAATGCTAAAACCATAAAAAGGCAGTAACATTGACAAGAGAAAGTGAGAGTAGCTAAAATAATAAGTTAATTCATGCTGAATGCTCTGCCAGAGCCAAGCTAATTGTTTTTAATACTTTCAAAGGATTCTCAAAATGGTACCCACCTTAATGGAGTGACAGGGACTGAATTTACTCTCCTCTTCACACAATTGTAAAAGGAGACAAAAATATACTAAACAATGGTTTTCAGACATTGGACAGTAGGAAAAGGGGCCAGAAGATAATAATAAAAATAAAGAGTATAGTTTCATCAGAGTCAAGGAAACACTGTTTGAAAAAGGATGTATTTAGCAGTATCAAAATGGAAGCATCAAGCAAGCTAAGAAGGAAATGTGTTCAATGATTTTAGTTTAAGGGAGGGGAGTTTTTAAAAAATAATCAAGGATGTTTTAGGCAAAATGCCACATGTACTTTTCATTCATAATTTCAACCCTGACCACAAATATTACAGTATCATGAAGCCAAAGAAAAGAAGATGAAGAAAAGAGAGAAGTAATCATTCCCTGGAACATTTGGAACACTGTAGAAGTATCAGGCTAGACATAGGTAGAGCAGACCTTAGCAATGTGGTGACATCACATCATTTTCTAACACACCCAAGTTTTCATCAGAAGTAACTAAACAACTCTGATTCTTTGGTCACATCATTTCATAATGTTAAGTAGAAAAACTGTTCTTAACTATGGACTATTTTCCTATGATTGGGAGATACCATAAGCTCTTTTCAAGGATCTTCTCCATTTTATTTTTATATTCTATGTGGCACTGAACACAAGTCCTGCTATGTCATATGTGCTCATTAAATGTTTGAGTGAATGAATGTATGAGTGAAAGAAAAGCAGATATCCTTAACACTGAAAATATTCATTAAATGTTAGATGTGCTCTATTACATAGCCTGTAGATATATTACTTTCCTCGTGTTTAATAATACTTCAAAACATTTTTTGAATCAGCAGTTTCATACCATAAAAACTATATTAGCTTTTGTTTATGAACAAAGTCCATGTCCCTTGTAATATACCAATCACAAAAGATAATAGTTTCTCTTTTTTTCTCTAATGGAGATAATGTGACACTTCATATACTCTTGTGATATCAGATGCCCCCACACACTTTAGAGTGTGTCTCCCCAGACCAAAATGAAAGGTTACAATGACCTGCCAAATGTATAGCAGCCACCAGGACAATTGTTAAAATGTGCCTTAACAAAACAGTGTTAGAATGGCTTAAAATTAAATAGTATTATATTGCAACCCATGAAATAAATTTAAAAGAATAAATATAGTATCCACTGTAGGAGGTGAGAATGGCAGTAAACATAGACAAAAGGCAGATTCGTGAGTGACTTCACTTTGAATCTTACTTTATCCACTGACTAGTGTAACATTTAGGAACAGCATTATTGATATTAATCCTCAGTGTAATATACTATGTTCCTTCACTACTTATGTAGTCTAAGGCTTTACTGTCCCTTCTTTGTCAATCTATAGTAAGCCAGCTGAGCTTGGTTCCTTGCTCACCATTGATGGTAGGACTTCTACCACATTGACCAACCCACCCAATTATCAGTTCCCTCAACTTTAAAATAGGGGATGAAGTAGTATTTTCTTTATCAGTGTTTAAGAACTATCTTAGTTAAATAAAAAAAATGTGTGTAAGGCACCTTGGATTTAATATATGTCTTCTATTGGAAGTTGAGTGTGGTGGTACATGCCTGTAATCCCAGTGACTTGGGAGGCTGAGACAGGAAGATCACAAGGCCAAGGCCAGCCTGGCAACTTAGTGAGACCCTGTCTCAAAAAATAAAAAGGAGCCGGGCGTGGTGGCGCACGCTTGTCATCCCAGTACTTTGGGAGGCGGAGACCGGAGGATCCCGGTTTGCGGCCAGCCTCAGCGCTCTCTCTCTCTCTCTCTCTCTCTCTCTCTCTCTCTCTCTTTCTCTCTACTTAGTGAGGCCCTCCGCAACTTCATGAGACCCGGTTGCAAAATAAAGTATAAAAAAATAGGGCCGGGGGTGTAGCGCGGAGGTAGAACACCCCTGGGTTCAATCCCCGGTACCGAAAAAGACATAAATTAAAAAATAAAATAAAATAAAATAAAATAAAATAAAATAAAATAAATAAATAAATAAATAAATAAATAAATAAAAAGGGCCAGGAATGTAGCTGAGTGGTAGAGTGCCCCTGGGTTCAATCCCCAGTACTGCAAAACAAAACAAAACAAAACAGCCACACACATACACACACACATGTTTTTGTGTGTATGTGTGTGTATCTTCTATTAATGTCTCTTACATCAAAATAATTGCAAAAATTCTATGCTTGGTAACTGAATTTATAAATAGATATTACCTTCAAAATCATAATGTAGGAATTACTTTTTTTTTGCTTCTTCAAGAGAAACGAACTGGCATGCAATTTGCTTGCAGGAATTTCTGAGTCAGCCTTTATTTCATCAGCCCTTAAACTACTTTTATGCCTAATGTGACAGATTTCTTCATAATTTCCCACAAAACTCTCTAGAGGCCTTTTCAGCCAGCCAGCTATCTTTTTATTCCATTTGCTCTTATATGACTCATCTCTAATCAGCTTCTTCCAGTACCTGAAAACTGATCATAATTCAATTTTTAAAATTTGGAAATCTAAAAGGAACCCAAACAGAAAGGGAGTCTAAAAAATAGTAGATGGAGACTGCAGGGAATGTTTCTGGTTGATATTTTACAACTTGTTTACCACTATTAACTTGCTGGTGACAGTAATTCAATGAATATAAATAGATGTGTTTGAAGGAGAACATCTCACTGCTAAACATCAGACTTCCAAGAGCTATTGAGGTCAGGTTTATTTCTCTTATTTCATTCTATAACATAAAACAATGTTTTTAAACTTTTTATGATCAGAAAACTTTTTGAAAGTAGCAACTATGAACACTTGGCTCAGAAGCAAGCAAGTGTTAACATTCTGTATACAATTTCGGTGGGTTCCAGGGGCCCTCTGAGGCCCGTTGATGGATCCTGTGAGGCTACAGTAATAGCAGATTTTTATTTTTAACACTTTTATTGGTGCATTATAGTCTCATATCATAATGTAGCTCATAGTGATAGTGACATACAAACACACGACACTTGGTGGGCTTTCCCCAGGCTCCCTCACCACTCCCCGCCCCTTCCCCTTGCATGATATTGAGATTGGCATTGCTATTCTCACATATGTATATAACGTCAATGGAAGTGTTTCCTTCATTAATTCTCCCTTCCTACCCCCACCCTCCCCAAAACCACCTCCCTTGCTCCACTGGGGTTTCTCTTCCTATATCTAAAGTCCCTCTTGCATCCCAATTACTCCCTAACTTCCACATATGAGAGAATACATATGACCCTTCACTTTCTGTGACTGGCTAATCTCATTTAATATAATGTTCTCCAGGTTCATCCTTTTTCCTGCAAATGACATAATTTTGTTCTTCTTAATTACTGAGTAGAATTCCATTGTGTATATATTCAATAATTTGGCTATTATGAATTGTGAATATTGATTTTGAACACCATGATATGCCTGAAAGTTGTCCTATTACTCTGTTTTATATTGGGAATTTCCCATAGGCAAGTAAATAGTTTGCATGGAATAGATAGCTATGCATGGGAGATTGCAGCTCCCTCCCCACAAACAGGTACATTCATCAACTTATAAAATATTCACATGTGCATGCACAGGGGTCTGTACATTGACTATCCTCCCTCAGCATCATCCTGGTAAAAATGGACTGAGAGGCAGCCCACCACACTGCTGAGAGAGCCCTAAATGCAAATATCCCTCAGTAGACACTCCAGTGATGCTGTAGTTATAGTTTCTAATGCTTTCCATGTATTAGGTTGAGTATATTCCCAAGATTCCAGATATTTCTATTAAATTTCAATGAAGAATTTTCCCTAGGAGTCCTGTGCTCCCACACTAATTCCAAAATAAGTCATCTGTAACAATCTCAACTACCAAGAAGGTGCACCAGCAACAAAACAAGCATCTCACACACCTAGTTTCCAGATCTTAGCTCTTAAACATGTTGTATTGGACAGGGTTCTCTAGATTAACAGAATACACAGAATGAGTATATTTGAAAAAAGGGATTTATCAGATGGGCTTACAGTTTGAAGCAATGTAGTCCCAGGTTCTGACTGCACGTGGAGAGTCAGAGGAACCAGTAGCTGGTCGAACGGTCTAAGAGCTAGAGTCTTAGGATCGGAGCAACCACTAATTCAGTCCCAGTCCAAGATGTGAAGATCAGGAAGCTCTTCGGAGAAACGATGGTGGAGTTTCAGTTCCAAGAGCTGGAGGCCGAGAAGATCAAGAAGCTCTTCAGAGAAAGGCGAAACCGGCGGCCGACGATCTCAGGCGAGAGCAGATGCGTTTTTCCTCGGAAAGAGTCGCACGCACTCTACGCGGCTTCTACCTCTTTATCTAAGTCCGCACCTATCAGAATCCTGCTGCCTACATTCAGGGCAGGGCTTTCTCTTTAATCTGCTGTTACACACCCAAAATCACATAATCTTGGGTGTGTCATGATCAGGTCAAGTTGACAACATAGACTGACTATCACACATGTATAATATTGTCACCATTTTAAAGATGAGGAAATCAAACCTCAGAGAGAGATACTCCCAAGATTTTCCCAAAACCAAATTCCAAATACATCATTTCCATTATACCACAGTCAAACAGCCAAACAAACAAGCAAAAATAGCTTGTTAGAAAAATTATTCTCTGGACATCTACAACAAATCTTACATACCCAGGCCAAATGTCCTTAGTACCCGCCAAAGTAATGCATATGGAAGATACAGAGTATAAAATATATTCTCTTTCTTATGTGTTAGGTTGAGTACATTGCCAGGTTAACTGACACTGACTCTATCTTTTTCTTTGGACATCTTTCAGAATCAGTAAGGTGCAGCAATGTTTCAGGCTTGCAACAGTGCCTTAAGCCACCATGTTGCTATTTTAAGCCATTGCCTCTATTTCTGTGCATCGGTTGCTCCTACTTGTAAGGAATCCTTGCTTACCCTCCCTCCTCTGCACTCCACCCCTCTGCATCTCTACTTCTTCACTAAATGACAGACTGACAGACATGGCTAAGTGTGCCTTGTTTAAACATCTGCTTTATTGCTGATGAGTGACTACTCTAGAGATAAGCAGGGTTTTTTCTTATCTTTCACTCAGGAATTCAGATGGTCTGATTAGAAAGCTGAACTGCTTGGAGGATCCTGACAGATGCCTCTTACTTTCCTTTAAGACCACCATGAATGGTTAGGCATTCCACACCATTTTCAATGAAGAAACAACCATCTGTTTAGGTACTTGGCCACGTAAAACATGCATTTAGCTGAAGAATCCCACACCTACACCCCAGGATTGGTTTTCTCCTGGGAAATAATCCAGTGAAGAACCATTCATCCTGTGAATGTTGTATGTTAAGGGTCAGTGGCTGCAATTGTATAATGGAGTGACTGCTGACAAGAATGACTAAGAGCAGAACTAAAATAGAGCCTGGAGAGACCTAAAGATAGAAAAAGGGAGGAAAGCAAGTCAAAAATGTTATGCATAATAAGAAGTACAAAGAAGAACAGGAGTTTCATAAAAAATGCAGATATTTTTTTACAATGCATACCTATTTTAAAGCTTCTTTGTGAAAATAATTTAAGACAAAAGATATTTGGGTTTTGAGTATCAGGAATAATAATTTTGGATTCAGCAACATGGATGAAAATAAGTACATAATTCAAAAATCTATATTACTATATACTCTACTTAAAATCTTCCAGGAAAGAAAAATATGACTAACTCTAACTTCATAGGCAAGATTATATTCTGAAAAAGTTAATTATAGCAGAGAATTATAAAATATTACATGAAAATATTACATGAAGAAATTAAAGCTCAGAAGAAAGAAAGAAATCTGCCATGGGAGGTGTTAACGAGAAATAAGTACAAGACTGGGACAAGGAGAGAAGTCAGCAGCGATGCTATGAACTACTTCAGAGTGGCCTTTTATCCCTTTCTTCAGCTGACCACTCGCTGGTCACCCTTCCCACCATGTCAAGTCCATGGGCTGAGATTAGATGTTTTCTCCACCAGGGTCACTTTTCCTCCAGAGAGTTCCTTATGTGTTTCCTCCCTGTTTAGTGGCTCTGTCACATTAAGCTGACTCATTCAAGATGCAGCTTAAATGTCTCCACTTCTCGGAGAGGACTTCCCTATCCATGCAACTTAAAGAGCTTCCCACTCTCTGTCACATGATTCTGTTGTCTGTTTACCATGAGACACATTCTTGATCATTTCTAAGTTTTTAATCTGTTTCAGAAAACCTGTCTTATATACCACTGTATTTTCAGCCCTGAGCACACACTAGGAGTTCAAGAAAAGCTTATTGAATGGATCTAGTAAGATAAAAGTACTTATCTTATTCACGATGGAACAATTCCTTCCAAAGCACAAGGTCCCCTGTGAGAGCTAAATTCTGGGTGCACATCCTTTGGTGAATGTACTTTCATTTCTTAAAGAGAAATAAGCTGTCAGGGAAACATAAGCTGACATACAGCTTCTGGAAGAAATTCTGGAGAATGGTACTCTTCCCACACAGAGGATGCAGATCTAGAAGACTCCCAGTGTAGCTGGTTGCAGAAGAAGGGCCAGCCTTGCCCAGTGCAACTAGATCTCATAAGCTAATGTCTCTCCAGAGAGAGGGCCCCTCCCCCACACTGCCTTTCATTGGCCTAACTCTGCCCCCCAGAATGCATTGCTCAATAGATATCATCATCTCACCTACTGAATGAGAGCAGTTATTCCAGTTCCTAACCCAAAGAAAAGACTAAATGAGTGGATAGACACTTTGAAAGTGTATACTCCAATACTTCCAACCACAGAAACTAGATTAGAAATTACCTTCCCTCAAGAGAAATGTAGAGACATGGAATAAAACTCTCGTCTCGTGAACACTGGCAGATAGTATGTGCTCTATAAATTATTAGTAAGTATTTTATCAAAATAGAAAAAAACATCTAGAAAAGGAACTGGATCAAAGATGGACAGGAAAAAATGTCTGGGGCCTCTGTTCACTTATCTGTATAAATGAGAGAAGACAATGGAAGAGAAGAAAAATAAGAAATTGTCACATAAAAATCACATTCAGACAGAGGACATCGGTGTCTGACAATTTCCTTTCAAGCATACTAATAAATGTGAGCTCCTTGAGGAGCGGGAATCAGTCTCTCATCTTTTGAATCCCATGCCTTTCTTCCCTATTCTCCTGAACAGCATAAGGACTCAATAAGTAATTGCTAATTGAGCTGATGACATTTGAGAGTGAGATGGTCAAGACCAGTCTGGGAGCCGGGCGTGGTGGCGCATGCTTGTAATCCCAGTACTTTGGGAGGTGGAGACCGGAGGATCAGGGTTCATGGCCAGCCTCAGCTCTCTCACTCTCTCTCCCTGTCTCTCTCTCTCTCTCCCCTTAGTGAGGCCCTCCGCAACTTCGTGAGACCC
>PVJS01004347.1:0-69635 GCA_004027185.1 Glis glis
TGGCCAAAGTCCTCTGGCCCTTCAAACTATGATGGGATCTGTTGCTATAGCAGGTGTTTATATAACGTTGCCATTCTGGGGGATATACAGAGAAGCCCCAAGCTAGGGAGACAGGGATAAGAGGGGAAAGACCCATAGGCATGGGTACCAACAGAGGCATTAAGCAGACAGCACGCTCAGTGGGCGTGAATGTGAGCCCTCTGCAGGTGTGCATGAGTATGAAGGGAGCCAGCTGAGAAAGCTTTAGGACAAGAGTAGATACGTCTCTGGCTGAGCACAATAATAACAAGGAATTGTACAGAATATTCAGGAGCTCAGTTGCCTGGGTTTGAATCCCACCTCCGCCTCTGGAAGCCTGGATGACTTGATCACTTCAGCTCTCTCTGCCTCACTCTGCAAAATGGCCACAGTACAACTGCTGACCTTGTAGAGTTATTAGAATTAAAGAACTTAGTTACAGTGTGTTTGTAAAAGTCTTACATAGTGCCAGGAACAGAACAAGCACTATATAAATGTTTATTAGATCAATGAAATAACCTTATGATTTATTTTATTGTAATTGTATTCATTTCCTTGGGCTGCTATAACAAAGTGCCACAAACAGGGTGCTTTAAAACAACTGAAATTTATTCTGTCACTGGAGGCTAGAAGTCCAAAATCAAGGTATGGGTAAGAGAGTCATCTCTGAGACTCTGGCTAGAGTCCTTTTTCTCTTCCTAGCATCAGGTGGTGGCCCTCAATCCTTAGCATCCCTTGGCTTGTAACTGCATCGCCGATCTCTTTCTCTGTTGACATAGGGCATCTTCCATGTTTATCTCTATCCAGACCTCTCTCTTCTTGTAAGAACACCAGTCAGACTGCATTTGGGCTCATCCTAACAACTCCATCTTAACTTGATCACATCTGCAAAGCCCCTATTTCCAATTAAGGTCACATTCACAGGTCCCAGGGGTTAGGACTTGAACATAGCTTTTGCAGGAGGGTGGTAGGGAGGGAACCAGCTCAACCCATGGCAGTCATTTAAGAAGCATCAGTTCTCACCATGGTTCCTGATACCAACTGAGTGAGATATTTGGAGCTCTGGACTTGGCACCCAGGCTCTCACCTGGTTTTCCATTTTCACTAATGAAGCCTCCTTTGGCATGCATTAGAGTTGCTTGGAGGGCTTACTGATCACTTGGAGTTTCTCATTCATTGGGCCATAGGTGAAGCCCATGAAATCTGAAATCCAGTAGCTAATATGTTCCTGAGTGAAGCTGATGCTGCCGGTCCAGGGGCTACAGGTGGAGAAGCGTTGTTCTTAACATCAGTGGTGCTCAAGCCTGGTGCACATTATAATCACCTGGAGAGCGTCTAAAAACCCGGATGGACAGGCTATACCCAGGACCAGCTAAGTTATAATCTCATCGGTCATTTGTAAACCCTTACAAATGGTTTGTACAGCCAACGCTGCAAAGCATGGCTCTATAATTCAACAGATATTTTTGGAGGAAAGCCATTCTTCAGGGCATCTACCTTAAAGAATTCATGTTTAATAAATAATGAGGTCATTTAAATTAACATGGCTGTGTCTTATATTTGAAAGGTCATCATATCAGAATTTATTGAGTGCTTACTATGTGCATGCTGTGGGCAGTGTTTTGCTAGCACCATACATTTTAATCCTCACAACCACCTTAAGGGGAAGTACTATTGTAACCTGTGTCCCACAGATTGGAAGAAACTGACATGCAGAGGGATGAGTAACTTGCAAGAGCTCGCACAGCTAGTTGACGTAGAGCCAGGTTTTTATGCCAAGCTGTCTGGCACCAAAGCCAGTGTGTTGCCTTCTATGCCATCCTGCCTCCCTTACTGGAAAGCGATGTGTCGTCCGTTAAGCCCAGTACACATCCATGTCCTCATTCATACTGTTGACTCTGATATGAGGTAGCCCAGCCTCTGCCTTGATTGCAGTAATTATGAGTTAGGGTTTGGATTAATAAGGTTGTGCTGCATTTGTAAGAGACTAGAGTCACGTGTACCCTAGACTGAATGTGCACTTGTGACCCAATGCTTGGAATAGAGGTGGAGGAATGATGGAACAGCCATCCGTCCTGGCAGAAAGCAGAGCTTGCTTCTGTGGTTTCCACCCATATGCTCTGTGCCCTGGCCAAGCTCTTCCTTGTCTGGGCCTCCGTTTCTTCTTCTGTAATGTGAGAGGATGGTGCACCTCCCTTCCAGTTATGATGTGTACCTATAGTTAGAGATCTAGTCACGTCAGTCCAGAGCATCCCAGCTATAAAGCATACAACGCCTGCTTTTAATAGGAGTGGGCCAAAGTTATATGTATTCTTCGTCTGCCTCCTAAAGGATGAGATACTTCTCTGGCTAGAGGATTCAATTTTTATGGTTTTCCAGAAAAGTATGTTCAGAGATGCCAATGGATAATAGGACAAATGTAGAGCCCTATGGAAAGGAGAAGACTGCCTGATCAGTGTCTCCCCAGGAAAGGGGGCATAGCTGTTCACATCCAGGGAAAACACTTAGGCAGAATCCCCAAGACTTCTGCCAATTTGCTGGATAACTCCTGTTCTCAGTACAGAACAGATTCAAATTTTTTTTTTTCAGAATCTGGAAGCCAGAATATCCTACTCCCTCTTTCACAAGTAGTTTCCCAATCTCTACTTTAACTATTCCAATGATGGGGAACTCAGTACTTACAAAAGCCTGAACAGGGCAGGGACAAGTCTGGCTTTTCACATCAGGGCCTCCTTCAGGGCCCATTGCTGCAAAGGAGGTGCTCATCAACTATTTGTCCAACAAATGAATGAGTGAAGCAGAGAAAAATACTAACTCTGGAGAAAAGGGGAAGAATTCTAAGAGTAGAGGAAATTTGAGTTGGGCATTATAAGGTAAAGACAAAGTTGCAAAAGAAAAAAAATTGGGAAGGGCAATCTGGGGGCTAGGCATTTGCAAAAGGAACCTAATTAGTTCTGCTTTGCTAGAAATTTCTTTCTTGTGTCAAGAAAACATGGTCTTCATTCTGCCCCCTGGGGCCACAAGGACCCAGCTGTCAGATGTGTGAAGAGAGTTTTCCTTGGTATTCCCTCCATGAGAAATAGCACTGGATGTGTCAGACAGGCCTCCTCCTGTAGCAGGATTTCAGCACCCTTCCCCGCTCTTCTTTCCTTTCCTTTAAGCCATTCTACCTGCCCTATCCCTTCTGGAGAGCTTGGCTCAGAACAAATCATGTGACTCGGGAGCCATCAGGGGCACATCCTCTGCCTCCTGTCCCACACTGGGCTAATGAGCAAAGGTTGAAGACACCTCAGAGCAGTCCATGAGGAGAAGAAAGCCAGGGGCTGCAGCCACTGCACATCATCCCCACCTGTCAGAAGCAGTAAACCTCCGGTTGCTATGTCTTAAAACATTCTTCAGCTCTACCAAAGTCCCTGCAGAGAAATAACTAGGCTTATGCATGCTCTCTTTTTTACCAGCTTTTGGTACCCCCTGCTGGTGAAATTGTGTGACCAGCAGAGTCTCAGAACAACTAAAGAAAAAATTCCAAGTTCAGAAAGTCTTATATACTTGCGTCTTGAAGGCTCTGAGGACTCCATGAATTATATTAACACCCCATGAGTCATGTGACTATTTTAGGAGAATTGTTTTTCAACATTTGATAGCTATGGATAGTCTGTGGACCTGGGGTGGGGGTGGGGGAACTCTGACTTGTGTGAACATTCCATTAATTCTGCAAACAATCTAAGAAGGAAATGCTAAGTTACTAACCAAACAGAAACAAGTATTCCAGAGCACTATCTGATTTTATGCAGGTTTTTCCTTCTCTTTCCTTGCATGCGTCTACTTTTAAAGTGGTTGTAATTTGTGTTCAGAGCAGTATGACGATCTTCTGCACTTCAAATCATCGCATTTTAAATATAAATGTGTGCAACAAATTTATTGAGCACTGGCTACATGCCAGGCACTCAGCAAGAGATTGGAGTGGGTGCAAGGAGTCAAAAACCCTTCTCCCAAGAGGTTCTTGCCCTAGTGGGTGAGAGAGCTGAACCACAGCAATTTACATAGAGAGTGCTGAGCTGCCCTGATCTCCTGCCTGGGTTCAAACCAGGTATCAGCTCTCTCGTAGCACCAGATTTGTCTTCTTGGCCTTCATCATCTTTGAGACTTTATATTTCTGCATTTATCTGTCGAATACGTGTCTTTGCTGTTAGTCTCTGGGTTCCAGGAGGGTCAAGGTCAGAATATGTGGTCTTCTTACATCTAAAAGAGACTCACGCATGTAAGTGTTCAACAGATGTTTGTTCAATGGATGAGTCAGCCAAGAGCAGAAAATTACAATTCTATTATAGAGAAGTGGTAGGAAGCCTCAAAAGAGATCTGACATTTGAATGTTTTTGAGCCTTGGAAGGTGGAGAGGAGGTGGTTAGGGGAAAAGAATGCAGGTGCATTAAGGAATAAAAAGTATTGATTGCTAGCCATAGTGGCACACACCTGTAATCCCAGTACTTTGGAGACTGAGACAGGAGGATCATTAAGTTTCAGGCCAGCCTCAGCAATTCAGCAAGGCCCATAGCAACTTAGTGAGAACATGCTTCAGAATAAAAAATGGAGCTGGGTGTAGCTTGGATGTAGAACACCCCTGAGTTCAATCCCTAGCACCGCCACACACACAGAAAAAAAGAATCGATTATTGTGTGGGGTAGTTGGTGTTTCCTAAAAAGAGGTATATGTGGACGATAAGCCCAAGATGAAGCCTGGATCATAGGTTTAGGGTCTTGTATGCCCTATTCACATGTTTGTGTTTTCCTCTCTCCTGAGGAAAAAAGAATGGTGGGTAATTAAACTCTTTGGTAACAAAAAATTGAATATCAATTTTCCTGTGTTACTGAGAACATTTTTTGATATTTAAATTTTGAATTCTGAAGAGTAGAGATAGATCCTCAAACCATGCTTTATTTCCTTCCTTACCTTCTCCATTTCTACCCTATAGTTGTGTTTACTTACTGCCCAAATACTGCATAGCATTATCACCACCATGACCATGTAGTGTTAGCCGTGGGTGAAACACTAAGGATGTGGCCAAGGTTTGGGTGGGTGTCCTCCAAAGGCCCACGTGTTAAAGGCCTGGTCCCCAGGGTGGCAGTAGCAGGAGTTGTTGTGGATCTCCAAGAGGTGGTGCATAGTGTGAGGTCCTGAGGTTATTGGAGGCTTGCACTGATGGGACATTGGCCCGTCTAGTTGATCTCTCTGTTTCCTGACTCATGAATTGAGCAATTTGCTCAGCCATATACATCCCATGATATGCCTCTCTTGCTAGAGGCCCAAAGCAGTGGGACCACTAAATCTTGAACTGAAACTTCTAGAATCATAAGCCAAAGTAAAGCTTTTCTCTTTATAAGTTAACTGCCTCAGGTATTTCCTTATAGTAATGCAAAGGCTACTGCTGAGATGTCTCATATCTGACTTTTTACAACTTAGCTTTCTAATTTTTAAATATCTATGTGTTTTGGTGGGGCTCAGGTTTTCATTTTCTTAATACAGGTATTCAGAGCTACCCAAACATTTCTATAAAATGCCATTTTTCATAGAAGGAGTGAAACTTGTTGTTGTTGTTGCTGTTGTTATTCCTTTGGAAACCAAGGATTTTTGCCTAAGACAACCCTCTCCACATTATTTTACCCTGAATAGAATGAGATTGGTTAGGAGTTCTGCCCCCAAGGAATACCAAAGCCTCTGACACATACTCATTTATAGTTTTAAAGTTAATTCCCTTATCGGATTTCCTTTTATTTCCTGCTGGGGCAATGTGAGCAGAGCTCAGATAGAGGCAATAGATCTGCTGTATATCTTTTCAAATTTATGATTAAGAAGGTCACATATACATTTTTAAACACACTCCTTTTTGATAATGAATGAAGAATAAAATTTTGAAATGTCATCGGCTGCAGAATTGCTCGTTTTTTTTTTTCCTCGGGGACGTTCTCCCTGCCTGTTGATTGCTGACTGATGGTGAGAGAGGGCCCGGTTAATCCAATATTTTATTTCTTGTTGTTCTTCTGTCTGCCTGGAACAGGTTCACTAGTAGAACAGTATACCTGTGGCCAAAGCATTATCACCAAGGGATGTGTTCTTATTCTTGAGTGCCCTTCTTTCTTCTTTCCCCAGGCAAAAGAAGGACAGAAAGGAGAGAGGGAGGGAGGGAGGGGGAGGAGGGGAGGGAGGGAGGGGGGAGGAGGGGAGGGAGGGAGGAAGGAAGGAAGGAAGGAACGAAGGAAGGAACGAAGGAAGGAAGGAAGGAAGGAAGGAAGGAAGGAAGGAATCCATGAGAGGCTGCATTTGTCTCCAAATGATGGCCAAAATGAGGAATGGAAAAGTTTTTGCTCTTCTTGGTCTGGGTTGCTAGATGCAGATTCACTCTCTACCTTTCTCTACTCTACTTTCTGCTTCTAGAGAGCATTCTGTAGGGACTCCATCAATCTTAGTCTGGAACTTCTTAGAACCATGAGCCAAAGTAAACCTTTTCTCTTTATAAGTTCATTGCCTTAGGTATTTCCTTATGGTAATACAAAGACTACTATCAATGTCCTATGTCTGACTTTTTATAATGACTCTGGCTTTTAATTGGGTTCAGCTAATGAGAGCTATTGTAGATCAGAAGGATAGGGGTAGGTGCAGCCAGGGCATTTTTGTCTCTGGTTTCCCCCACCCTGTGAGATCATTTAGGACAGGAAGCACCCCTCAAAGGACACTTTCTGTCCAAGTGGCCTCCTCTTCAAACTCTCTCCTTTGGGATTCTGGTTACTACTTCCTCTGCCTGTCCCTCGTACTACGGGTGGTAAACAACCCTCCTGCCACTGTGTTATACTTTGAGGTCCCTCATGCTCTTCTCACCTTTGTCAGTAGTCCCTTTTATGAATAAATCCTCCTCAAATTATCCTCATTTGAGTGTGCCATAGGTCATTCTGTGCAGTCTACATCTAGATCACGGGGCCCATGTTTTAAGGAGGGTACTGTAAAGATGGAGTAGGTCCTTAATAAACTCCTCTAAAATACTTCTAGGACCAGGATTATCCTTTCATTCTTTTAGGAAGATCATTACCTCTTGAAATGGTCTATTTCTTGATCATGTGGGCTCAATTTAGGAAAATCATTCCCTACGTTACACTGAATTTGACCTCTCTGGGACATCTATTCTTTCTGTGTTGATATAGGAATAACCAAGATTGAATTTGATGCCAGGTACTGTGAAGAATGGAGCAAGAGTCCTGGAGAAATTTACCCTCGAGATATTTAATGCTTAACCTATAGCTCTGGATGTGATAGAAATGTAATGACAACATTTAGATGCATACATGTTGGGAAAATCCAGAGGGATTGTGTTGACTTTTTAGAAATATTTGAGTAACTATTATAGGCAAGAAGGGTTCGTCATATTTTATATCTCTAATATAATCTCTAAGACCCGTTAGTTAAAATTTAAGAGAAGTAGATTTCAAATCCATAAAAGAAGAACTCTTTAACCTTTCAGTTCCCTGGTGAGGAATCAAAATCTCCATCCCTTGGTATAATTCAGTGAGCAATTGGATTCCATGGTGGGGCTGCTGGAGAGGGAATTCAGACCCTGGAATGTCGTTGGATCAGTTGGCAATAATAATATGAAGAATAGCAACCCTCCATGTGTTGAGTGTTCATTGTGTGCCAGGCTCTGTGATCTATGTATTTTATACATTATCTCATATAATCTTCATAGTCCTATGAGGTTGGCCCTGTTATTTGCCACAGTGTACTTGAAAGAAATTAATGATCTTGCCCTCAGTTATGCAGCTGGCAGGCAGCAGAGGTAGGCTATGAACCCACATCTGCCTGATGCCAAAGCTGAGAGTTGTGACTACAGTGGTTGGTGCCAGAATCACCTGGGAATTTGGTGGCCATACCGAGGTCCGTACCTTGTCCCACATTCATGAGCCTTGGCCTCTGTGTGCTTTTTCCAGGTGATTCAAATTTACACCAAAATTTGAACACTACTACTCTATTCTATTATTATTATAAATGCCCATCTGGTTCTGAGGGTCTGCTATTTCTATGGAGGTAGTTATGCATCAGAGTCTGGTTTTACTTTTCTTCCTTTGAGCTATGGAACTGGCCTCTACCTTTACCTACTGCCAACCAACAATCTCTACTTCAATCTACCATTATATGGTAGGTTATTTTATGAATTTGGTCTCTGAGAAAGGCCAGACTCCAGACTCTATTTTTAACCCCATTCAGAGGCATGATAACAGAAAGTCGAGCCTGTCATCTTCCTCCCTCTGAAAGGAGAGTGGGGGAAGCATCATACAAGTCTTATCAATTCCTTTTTGTTTGTTTGTTTGTTTGTTTGTTTGGTTGGTTGGTTGGTTGGTTGGTTTTTTATACTGGGGACTGAAACCAGGGGCATTCTCCCTCCAAGCTATAGCGCCAGCCTTTTTTTTTTTAATTTTAGTTTTTGAAACAGGGTCTTGCTAGTTTGCTGAGGGTCTTGCTACATTGTGGAGGCTGTCCTCAAACCTATGATCCCCCTGTCTCAGCCTCCCAAGTATTGGGATTACAAGCAAGCACCACCACTCTGGCTCGAGTTCCCATTTTAAGCTCAAGCGTAGAACATGCCCATTGTTGGGGACAAGGCAGCATGAGTCTAGCGTTTCTAGTACATGGAAAGCACTAATGGTTTCAGGGGGACTTGGCTTTACTCCACTTTGATATCGGAGGGCCTGCCTTGACTAATTCCTCAAACCAAGTGTGCGGTTTGAGGATGAGGAGCGGGGAAGGAGAGCGATCTATCCTCCCATTGCTCTAATGCAGCTGGCACCATCTGACTGTGATTTTTCCCTTTCACATGTCCCAAAGGAAGCTGGCCAAGAAGCAGAAAGAGACACAGACTGGAGCCCAGAGGGAGATGGGGCCTGTGGCCTCAGCCGACAAACCCACCACCAAGCTCAGCACCAACCGCAATGATGAAGGCTTCTCCTCCAGCTCTCAGGACGTTAACGGATTCAGTAAGTGGGGAAAACTCAAGGAAATGTGGTTTCTGTGACCCAGCTTGGCCCTGGTATCTCTGCTGTGAACACCTCACAGTGGTCAGATTCTACAAGGCAGGAGGTCAGGGTGCTGTCCTGGGATGGTCCAGGATTAAGGTTCTCCCTGGCAGAGCCTTGGGGCAGCCCATCCTGAGGTGAAAAGGATTATTTACGAATTTTCCCCAAAGCAGATGGAAATGGGAGCAAGACATCCTGTGTTTGGAGACCTAAATAGACCCAGGTTAAAAATAATAATAGTAGAATGGAGGAGGAGGATTATTCCCTTAAGGAGAAAAATATGCCACAATGAACTGAGTGATTTAAAATTTTCAAAACTATTTCTCATATATTGGGTAAGGTGGGTGAGTCATAGATTATTACTGTCTCTGTTCCGAGGGCTTAGGAAACTGAGGCTCAGAGAAGCCACCCCTCCAAAGTCCCATGGCTGATGAGTTATAGCTCCAGACTGGAAGCCAAGTCTCCCAATCCTTGGCCAGCTCCAAGCTATAGCCAATGCTCCAAGTGGCAATCAGTCCAGACTACCTGGGTCCCAAGCTAATATAAGTGGTTACAACTTCATGGTTAATTCTCATCCAAAGGAGAAATCCAAGACTGGTAACTCATAAGGCCTTGGTGGCAGACTCAAGAGGGCTGACATTTGTTCTTATCTTTCAACTGTCCTGTGAGCCAGTTCTTTCCTGGATGTAATAGGCTAAATTCCCCAGCCTCTGCTCCAAGGTGGGGAATGCAGGAAAACTAACAGGAAAGCATCATAGACAAATTTCCTCCCTGCACCATGTAAATTGTGAATAGAACAAGCCATATTTCATTAAAACTACCTTAGGTGTGGTCCACTTGGGGTGATGTGGCTCTTTGAGAAGACAGAGGAAGAGAGGAAACAAACTTGTATTTGCAGCATTCTGTGATGCAGACATACTCTCCTTTCATTCTCACCAAAGTCCGGTGAGATACTTGGCAGTATTCCATTTTATAGGCAAGGTATCCAAAGCTGAATGTGTTTGATTCACCTTCCCTGAGCCACACAGCATGTTCCTGACAGATCCAGGTTCTGATAGTCACTAAGGTGCAGGATTCCTAAGCTCAAGGGCAGCACAGAACCCGCCTGGGGAGGTTTTCAAAATACATCTATATAGACCCCATCCTTATCTACTGAATCAAATCCTCCTTGGGGATGAGAAATTGGGCAGGGACTGAGGACTGTGGGTTTTGTAAAGTCTTTGAAATTACTCTTATGGGTACCCTGGTTAAAAACACAAGCCGGGCATGGTGGCGCCCACCTGTAATCCCAGTACTCGGGGGTCTGAGACAGGAGGATTGCAGGTTCCTGGGTAGCCTCAGCAACTTAACAAGGCCCTCCACAACTTAATGAGACCCTGTTTCCAAATAAAAATAAATAAAGTAGGGCTGGGGATAGCTCAGAAGTACAATGCTCCTGGGTCCAATCCTCAATACCACAAAACAAACAAACAATACAACCTTGAGGGAGGTCATGGCTATTTTCAAACATTGACCTGCTGTCATTAGGAAGAGACTTTAGTTAAAACCTACAGAAAAGTAAAGAAAAGGGCAAAATGAATACTCATATACCCATTACCTATATTCACCACTTGTGAACATTTTGCAGTGTTTACACTTTTGCTCTCCCTCTCTCTTTCCATGCACAACTTTCTGAACCATTTAGAAGTTGCAGACATAATGCTCCACCTCTAGAGAATTCTGTGTGTTTCCTTAGAACTAGGACAACTCTTCAACACACCCACAAGAACATTATTATCGTACCCAAGAAATGTAACCTTGATTCAATAATATCTGATATACCTGTCTAGAGCAAGATCCCCTCAATATCCCCAAATGTTCTTTATTATCTGTTTGTTCGTTTATTGTAATTCAGGATCCAATCCAAGATGCCCACATCATGTTTGATTTTCTTGTCTCTTTATCTTCTTTAATATAAAACTGCCCTCCTAACTTTATTTTCTTTCTTTCAGAATATTGAGGTTGTTTTCAAAATGTGGGGAAGTTGTACACAATCTGGATTTGTCTGATTTTTTCTATGATGATTACACTCAGGTTAAACATTTTGGCAAAAATACTACACAGGTGATATTGTATACTTCTCTTTGCTGTGTATCAATAGATCCAGGATGTGAGAATAACTCAGGTCCGCTTTGCCAATCATTAATGACCCTAAAGTTTAAGCATTGTTAAGGTTGGGTAATATAAAGGCTTTTAAAGATGAAGTCTAAACATCTACTGATTATTTTAGGAGCAAATATTTAACTTTTTTTTTCTTGAGGATCAGAGAAAATCTGTGGTTTTCTTAACCGTGCAGACACCCCTCTCTAGTCTCAATTCAGGTAAATTACTGTGATTCATTAGATCCCTAGGGGATGGAAAATGGGGATGTTGATATAGACCAGGAGGAGCAGAGATGGGGCTGACAAGCAAGTGAGCTTGTTTGACCCTTAAAGAAAGGACCATCCTGAGCTCACTGAGTCTCTGGCTGCACTGAACTGTCACTGGCTCTCCTGCTTTAGTTCCAAGGGTGAAGAAGTTCATGTACAAGAAGAGCTGATTGAAAATACTGGCCAAGTACTACTTATTCATGCCAGACCTTTCCTGTACAGGCCAGACTCTTGTTCACAGTTTTTTGCTTTTATTTTTTTTCTTTTGTACATGTATATCACTGTCAATATGATTTACATTAAGATGTGAGATTATAATGCACCAATAAAAGCATATTTAAAAAAAAATTCCCCAGGAGAACTTTGAATACCAAAACGATTTTGGTCAAAGATGCATGACAATCATCGTGACCCTAAAATTGTAGACATTTGTTCTCCAGCTTTTTGATCTCACATGAAATGGATAATGGATGATGGATTTCTTGGGTTTCCAGAGGAAATGTTACCACCAGTTTCACCATAGGCTAAAACTTAGATCCTTAAGATGAAAATACCCCAAACTGAGACAAATTAGCTAGCCAGAAAGGAAGAAGAAGAATATCCAATGGGATCTAACTAAATGTTCTAAAGGCCAGGAACAATCTTTCCAAATGATTGTGTGTGTGTGTGTGTGTGTGTGTGTGTGTGTGTGTTATATTTAAAACATACACAAACATATATACATATATATATATATATATAAACATACAGAGACACACAAACATACATGCCTGTGTATATACATTCATTTTATGATATTGCTTATGATATTCATTTAAGATATTGCTTTTTAAAAGGCAAAAAATTCAGTTGACTTATTATACTCAATTATTATTATGAGATTTTGTATGTGTTCAAATCACTGAATATTTTAGAATCTCTCTATGTATTTGGCGTCTTCAGACTGCAACTACAAATATACCCTGGGGATTTTTTTCAATGCCCTAAAATGTAGCAGGTACCTTTTAAAATGTCCTGTGGAACCACTGGGATGAGGTTTGAGGGGAAAAAAATGTAAGTAATGCTTACACTGGAGATGGAGAAATTGCTTCTGAAATCACCCTGATGTATGTAAAATTGAATCTATTTTTGTGACATTAGGGAAGTGACTGTCTGGCTTCTGAATCGGCGTCTTTCAGAGGCCCTAAGATTATGTGCAAATGTTGAGGCAGCATTGAGAGAGGTAGGGCACAAGAATAGTTGCTACAGCGGAAAAGATTACAGAAGAACGTGCCTCGGGCAATTATTTCATTATTGAACAGGTGGGTCCTAGCCTCATTTAAATTCTGCCTCTTCCTGCATAGGTTTATTTTGTGGGATTTTCTATTCCAAGTGACTGCTAAGTTCAGCGACATCTGTTCAATCAAGCCTCCCAATATTGTATAGGAACAATGACCCCTGGGATTCAAGGGTGATGGGGCTTTGTCAGATATGAGCCCTTGCTATGGAATGCTTTAACATTCTTGAAAAAGGAGTGCATGTCACATTTCAAGGACAAACAATGTGCATTGTTTTTCGCTTAAAGCAATGCTAGCTTTTATTAAGTAATCTGATTTTGATCTTACTGCCATGTGTACTTATTTTTTTCCTGTGATCTTTTGCTCGCTGGGATTGTTTTCTGGGGCTTTCTTCTGGGGCGCTCCTTATTTATCCGTGCTTAAGTCTCCTTCTTCTTTATCTCTTGTATTCATATGCCATCTTCTCCTTGTTCATTTTCAGTCCAAACAAAACTGCTTCAAAACAAATCCCCACTGAATTCCTAGAACACAGGGGCTTGGCTGTCTGCCCTTCTCATCTTGCATGTGACAGGCACACTTGTTCACTGGGTAACATTAGTTAACTCTGTCTTCATTTATACCCTTCCATTCTACTGAATCTTCCCAAGACTGATGGGCAAAGGCAATTCATCTCTAAGGATCCTCAGACACTGGGCCATCAAGCTCTCTGATAAGTCAAGAATCAGGGATGGGGGAGGCCAGGGAAGTGTGATTCAGTGGCCATGTCTGACCCCAGGCTGTGGGTCCTGGGGCACAGTTTGAGGAGGCTAGTAGTTCTAACAATGAATAAGTAGGGGCACTGTCTCACTGATGATAAATGTTTCTTTTTGTAAGTTTTTCCCCATTTGCAACATATTTCCACAAAATACCCAAGCAATAGATCTGTACTCCTGGGTCATAAGATTGCTTCTGAGTTTATTTTTACCCCCATTCTACAGATGAGGAAACAGAGTTTAGAGAGATTCCAAGGCCCTGATTACACTGATATTTGAGGAGTCATAAAAGGACCCATTTTTCCTGACAGCAGAGTCTATCCAGTTAGCACTGCAAAGAATTTGGCGAGCTAGGTGTGGTGGTTACACCCCTGCGACCCCAGTGCTTGGGAGGCTGAGACAGGAGGATTGTAGATTTGAGGCCAGCCTCAGCAACATATGAGACCCTCAGCAACTCAGCATTGCTAAGTTGTTTCAAAGTAAAAGATTTAAAAAAAAAACAGCTGGGGTATAGCTCGATGTAGAATGCCCCTGGGTTTTATCTCCAGTACACACCCCCCAAAAAGATTTTCATGAAATATCTAATAAGAACACAGAGCACCTAAATAAAACAACAGTAAGAGAAATAAATAATAAAGATTAGTAAAGCATAACTGAAAACAATGAGGTCAAGACAAGGAGACATTAACATATAACTATATTATATTATAATTGAATCTCAGTATGCAAGCTGAGATTCGAGGTAACTTAAATTCCAATATGGCTCTGAGCTTCCTAGTATCAAAAGTCCAAAGAGCTGGGCATGGTGGCACACGCTTATAACCTCAGTACTTGGGAGGCTGAGACCAGAGGATCCGGGTTCGCGGCCAGCCTCAGCTACTCAGTGAGGCCCTCTGCAACTTAGTGAGACCCTGTTTCAAAATAAAGAATAAAAAAATAGGGCTGGGGGTATAGCCTGAAGGTAGAATGCCCCTGGGTTCAATCCCCGGTACCGCCAAAAATTTCTTAAAAAGTCCAAAGAGGAGGATAACTTTTATTGGGTACCTACTATGTGCTAGATCTTGCACTTTATATATAAAGGCCACTCTTAAGCTTCCCAGGGATCCTATAAATTAGGTGACTACCCCATTTTGAAAATGAGGAAACTGAATTTCAAATAACTGAAATAAAGAAGCCCAAAGTCACACAGTACAAAACTACCAGAGATAGGATTAGAAGCTGAAAAGGGTTATCTGACCCCAGAACCAGTTTTCCTTTTCCTGTACCATGAATGGTAGCCTGGCACTCACCAATCTCACTGAGTGAGGTTACCAAGGGCCGGAAGGGAGCTCCCTCCCTGCCTGTTCAGCTGACTCTTCTACCACCTGGGCAGAAGCTGTTGCCACAACTGTGTCCCATATGGAGGCCTGGGGTGGGGCACTGCCAGGGATGCTCTCACAGAAAGATTCTATGGGAACTATCCCACCAGGAGCCTCTTAGCAAAGTGGGACTGTGGACCAATGGTCCCAGCCTCAGGCATTCCTAAACTGGACCAGTCCCTGGGGAGATACAGAGAGAGATGAACAAGGAATGGCTCCTGTCTACCGAGAGCTCACAACCGGGAAGTGGGAATGGAGGGACCAGCAAAGAGCATCTTTGTTGTGCTTACTTTCTGCCGTAGCAGCCACACAATGAGCCACAGGACCATTCCCATCATTTTGTGACCACAATACACCTGGTTGGCAGCACACAGGTATTTGTTGCTAATAAGGAGAGTGGTCCCTGAAACCTGAGGTCTCTCCCTGTCCTTTAGCACATAGACCTCATAAAAAGGCTTCTTTGGGGGCACACCAGGGGATGTCCAAGCTTGATACCCTCTCAGGATGGTTCAGCAGAGATGGGGCAGGCAGAAGGAAGTGCCAGGGAAAATGTAGCCTGTTTTAGGATCGTGTTAGATAACTAAAGCAAGTCAAATAGGGAAGACAGACAGATCAGACTTTAAAAATGTACTGGGGGTTGGCTGGGTTGTGGCAAACTTCCCTGGGACAATTCCTTAGCCCTCCCCAGGAGGATGCTGAGCCGTCTGGAGAAACGAGTCTTGACCTCTTCTCTGGGGAAACTGTTGACCTCATAACATGTGATGTTGAGGATCGCTGCCTTTGTTGGGGATCTTCTCTGGGTTTGTCATTTTACTAGATGCCCTTCACACATATTATCATCTAGTCCGCAAAACAAGGCAACCAGGTAGGAATTAGCCTGATGTTATAAATGATGTCATTGTTGCCCCTGAGGTAAAGACTACAATCACAAGCATGATTTCCTGGGCCTTCTCTCCATGGTTCCTGATCAGTACAACTCTGACTACTGCTCAAGTCCCTGACCCTCAGATTGACTATTTGTTTGAATGCATAAATGAATGAATGAATGAATGCATGAATGAATGAATGATGGAGCTGGAATGCACACTAAGATCTTCTAGTTCCAAGCCCACATCTGGTTCCAGTTCTTTTCATGGTGAATCCTGTCTTGTATTAAGCTGAAATCTTCTGGTCCTTGTAACTTGAATTCACTTGATTCTGCTTCTGCACACAGGCATGCATTGGTCAGCAACCATGTGCTGGCCTTTGTCTGCCCTCTGGTGTCACACAGAGTAATGGAATTAGTCTGTCTCTTCCTGCAGGAACTACCCTCAGCTATTGCACTGCTTGACTGAGGCCACCTGTGCCCCCAGGGCCTTCCCTCGGGCTAAGCAGCTCCCACATCAACCAACCGCCCTTCTCAAAAATATCTGTTTTTCAATCTTCTCGAAATCCCAGTGGCCCCCTCTGTCTGCACTTGGTCCATGCCTGTGGCACGTGTTGTTTCCAAGATGAACATGATCCTCTACACCAGGCTGAGTCACTGGGAGTTCAGAGAGCCGCCATCACCCTCACTCTGGGTTCCAAACCTGGATTCAGAATACACTGCTCATGTAGGAATTAATTTCCAGGTGTCCCCCACATGCCTGCCTGGTGTAGATACCAAGGCTTCCAGCCAGGGTTGCCTCATTCAAACCAAGTGAAGATGACATTGGGGGCCCAAGTGATGGACTTTACATTTTTTTTTTTTTTTTGCGGTACCGGGGATTGAACCCAGGGGCATTTTACCTCCAAGCTACACCCCTGGCCCTATTTTTTACACTTTATTTTGAAACCAGGTCTCACAAAGTTGCGGAGGGCCTCACTAAGTAGCTGAGACTGGCCACGAACCCGGATCCTCCGGTCTCTGCCTCTCAAGTACTGGGATTACAAGCGTGCACCACCATGCCCGGCTTGGACTTTACATTTTATTCATGCTGTTTCTTCTTGTTGAATCCAAGCCTACTGAGTTTTTTTTTTTTCTGATTGTATCAGCCAATGACCTCATTTAATCCTCCCAGTTTGGAGTCTCAGACTGTAATAATTGCCGGACATGGTGGCATACACCTATAATCCCAGTACTTGGGAGGCTGAGACAGGAGGATCGCAGGTTCAAGGACAAAGCAAGACTCCCAGCAACCTAGCAAGACCCTGTTTGAAAGCCAAAAATAAAAAGGGGATCAGGGTATAGCTCAGAGGTAGACTGCACCTAAGTCCAATCCCCAGTACCACAAAAAGTAATCATTGTTAATATTTAGGATACTAGTTATCGTCAATTGAGCATTAATGATATGCCCGTTTCCATGCTGAGCATTTCATATGCATCTTTATCTCATTGGTATGTCAGGAGAATTAAATAAGTATTATGTTTATACCTGATGGGTTAAAGGTGAAGAAACTGAGGCTTAAAAAGTAAGGAACTTGCCTAAGCCTCATAGTTTTAAACGGCAGAGCTGGACCTCAAACCTAGGACTATCTGACATCTCTAAACCAAGAGCACACTTCTATACTGCCATCTGCAAGATAGATGTTACTATCCCTATTTTATAGATAAGGAATCTTAAGTTCATAAGCATTGAGTCATTTGTTCAAGGCAGTGGTTCTCGACACATGGTTTCTAAATGAGTAACACCACCATAACCCAGGAATTAGTGAGATGCAAATTCTCAGGCCTCACCCCGGACCCACTGAACCCACAGCTCTGGGGTTAAAACATCAGTGTTTTTAACAAGTCTTCCAAGTGATTTGAAATGCATGTTCAAGTTTGAAAATCATTGGCTCAAGGTAAAGCCAACGACTGTCAGACTCCAAAGCCTTTGTTCTTCGAGTGCCAAGTTGTCTCTGATAACAGAATTACAGGTGCTCTGAGGCTCTAACTGCCCCCTTCCCAGGATGGATGCATCAGAAAGGCATTGCTGTCTGGGGTGCTGACCCTGAAGGCTACTAAAGGTAGCCTGAGGGTCCCCCCAGGTGTTCCCACTCAACCATCTCTGAGATTCTTCTTTCCTTTTGCTTGAACAGTAAACAATCTAAGAGTCAGAATGGAAGGAGTGGAAATTTACAAGGAAAAGGAATGATGAGTCACATCGTGAAACCAAGGGCTCAGCAGAGCATCCTGCGGAGGAATGAGAAAAAAATGCAAAAGTTCTGTTTGCAGGAACAATTATATGTTCTGGTTGCTCCGGGATTAAATTGAATCTAGGAGAAGAATTGAATGTTACAAGCTTGCCACCTCCAGTTCTCTTGAATATTTTACAGGGATTATTGAATATTTTGCAATCATCTACTTGACTGACAGATTAAAGGACACACTTATTAAATTCCTGGCAATCCAAAGTTGAATAGAACTGTTTACTCCTTGTAAGTACAAAATTGAAATCTAGGTGGCCGTGAGAAAGTAGACATATTGTCCAATACAAGCAGTAGGGAGTTATATTAAGACAAGTTTCAGAGAAGACTATTAGGCTCAAAAAGGGATATAATGGTTATAATAGACATAGTCAAGATTAAAAACTACTTCAGGGCGGGCATGGTGGTGCACACCTGTAATCCCAGTACTTAGGAGGCTCAGACAGGAGGATCACATGTTTGAGGACAGCCTCAACAACTTGGTGAGACCCTCAGAAAACTACCAAGACCCTGTTTCAAAACAAAAATAAATAAATAAATAAAAAGGGCTGGAGGTGTAGCTCGGAGGTAGAATGCCCCTGGGTTCAATCCCCAGTACCACCACCACCAAAAAAAAAACAAAAAACTACTTCAGATGTCATGCAACCCAACTCCTTTTTTCCCCAAAGATGAAGAATTGAGTCTCAGAGAGTTTTCTCAAGATCACTCATTAACTCACTAACAAAACCAGGGGTAGATTTGGGGTGATGGCCTTTCTATTCTTAGTTTCATGGTCTCCTTCACAGAAATGAAATACTGTACATAGTGCATAGTCAATAGTGGTTTGTCGTGTAGTCATTTCTGTAGACTCCCAATCTGATTTCCGCACAAATAGAACCTTCTCAAATTGAATTATGCCTTTCATCTCCTCGTTATGGGAGTAACGGAGGTGTTCCTTTAAATATTCATTGAATGTCGACTATACGGGAAGTATTGTAGGAATTGTAAAGATAAATAAGACACGGTCTCTGCCTTCAAGAATATTCCTCTCCTCCAGGAAGAGACCTGTAAGTGGATTAGTTTCAATAAATGTGATAAGTGATAGAGAAAAGGCATGTATAGTGTCCCAGGAACCGTGATCAGAGCCTCAGCAAGTCATTAATTCTGCCTAAGTGAGTTAGCAAATATGGTGTAAGGAGATGGATTCTGATTTAAAGAATCTGATTAAAGAGAAGGCTTGTCCCTGGTGGAAGGGACAGCAGCTTGGAGGTGTAAGGAGCATGGTGGGGTCAGAGAAATAGGTTTGGAGTCTCCATGGCACTCTGCTGAGAGCATATGGTCAGAGATGAGGCTGACATGGTCGCTGGAACCTGCTAGAAAAGGGCCTCACATCTGTGGCCTACTTAAATTCACTTTCCAAAATGGTTAACCTACTTGAAAATCAGAGTGATTCCAGTGCTAGGTGTCCTTCTGTCTTGTTGGAATCTGGCCTCTTATGCTCTTTGCATTGTGTAGATGCATCTTTCCAGGGTAGGGAGAATATTTTATCAGCTACCGACCTTCACTTTCACTGAAAGCTGGCCCAGGTCATTCCTTCTTAATACCCTTTCAAAGGGATCTTGCTAAAGCTACGAAGCTGAAGTCACTTTTGACAATTTATCCTAGGCCACTACATCTTGAAAAGAAAATAGAATTATTCTCTACACCTCACAGGTGGTCCTGAATTATAACAGGGCACTTAGAAAGTGCTTATTAAAGTAATCAAGGATAAAGAAGAGATGCTGGAAATGTAAATATGTAGTTGCTAGGTAGCAGAATAAACCAATTTTTTTAGACACCAATTTTTTTCCCCTCAGCTCAAAGCTACAGCCTTGATAAGTTAAGAAAAACATGGATAATTCTACTCGCTAACATTTTGTGAGTAATTACTGGGCAAAGCACTTTACATGCCTCATTTCCCACATCCTATTCTCAACAACTGCAACAGAAGTTAGAGAAACTGAGGCTCAGAGAACCAAGAAACCAAGCCTGGGTGTGTGCCAGGGTTTCTGTAATTGACCTATCAGCAGCCCCTCCTTCCTGAAACACTTTCTTTACTTGACTTTTGCTCTCCTTATTTTCCACCTTCCTCTCCAGTCATTTCTTCTCATTATTCTTTCTTGGTTTCTCCTTTTACTCTTCACCACTAACTATTGAAGCGTCTTAGACTTTAACCCTGAACCTTATAACTCACTCTAGGTGGGTGGTGAAGATGCAGAGATAATGAGCACAGGAAGAGGCCAGAGTTGAAACAGAAGAGGGTGAGTTTAGATTGCTATAGTTTGGTTTAAGGTACTGTTGAGTCACTGAAGAGATAGATGTCAGGTAGGCAGTCAGAAGCATGGGCCTGGAGCTCAGCAGAGGAGTCTGATCTGGGGATATAAACCTTTGGCACGTCTTATACACAGAGTGATTGAAGATGTTGCATGAATAGGGAAACTAAGGCCCACAGTGGTGAAGCACGTTGCCTGGGGCCACTCAGCAAGTAAATGAATGAATCAGACATATGTATATATATATATGAATACCTATAAAAAAGCAGTCAATTACGACAGAGGGCACAATGTTAATGCAGAGGACTATGAAAGGGTATATGTAAATGTGATCCAAGTGTAGAACCTTCTGATGATCCACCTCGATCCTGGGATGAATTTCAGTATGTGAAGGAGCTAATGAATTAGGTTACCATATTGTTGTTTATTCAACCCAGATTGTGATAGGATCTCAGTATTCAAAGTAGGATTTTCTAGTCGGGTGCGGTGGTGGATGGCTATAATCCCAGTACTTGGGAGGCTGAGACAGGAAGATCAGAGGTTTGAGGCCAGTCTCAGCAATTTAGTGAGGGCCTCAGAAACTCAGCAAGACCCTGATGCAATATAAAAAATAAAAAGGGTTGGGGTGTATCCTGGAAGTAGAACCTCTCTGGGTTCAACCCCCAGTACAAAGAAAAAGAGGTAGAATTTTCTGATAAACACTAGAAGTTTGGTTTATAGATTAGAGGTTGGGAGCAGATGTATATACCTTAGTTAGAAAGTCAATGAAAGAGCCATAGGGCTGACTATCACCAAGATTAAAAACTAGCATTTAAGGACGAGGAAGAAAAAAGCAAAGAGGAAGGATGGGCAAAACCCCTCTGCTCACAGCATTACCATCCCTCTGTTCTCCGGGTGGTCTCCTACATATTTATGAAGGGGATGTCATGATGGTTATTACTTTGCACTAGCTAAGTCTCAGTGGGATGTTCTCCCTTAGGTTAAGAGAATGTCCCACACCACCAGATTTCAAATGCATCTCAAACCCAGACTGGCCTCCAGAGCAGACAGGTATCAAGTGAACAGAAGACCACCAACCAAAATAACTGCTGGTAGCACAAACCGGAAATGGAAGTTCCCCTCTCGTATAGCCCATGTGATAGGGAATAAAGACTACAGTGGTGTGTCTTGGTGCACCCAACACAGATATGTGCAGAAGCTGCCAAGAGAATGAAGTCTGGTGAGGAGAGCTTTCTTGGCCCATTAGCCATGTGATTCATCCCTGTTAAGAGAATTTACTTTTTACTTTATCAACCACCTGAGTTGACTTCCTCTAATTGTATGGAAGCTGGAAATGAAATAAGATTTCAATTCTCCTTAATAGCAAGGATACATTCAGCAGAGATATAGCATAGATTAATCTTGACAAGTTCCTCTCTTGCCTCCCATATCCAATTCAACACCAAGTTTTGATTATTCTACATCTTCAAAATATCCAGGACCCATGCACTTTTCTCCACATCTACTACATCCATCCCTGTCTGAGCCCCTGAATAATCTTCATATCCATCCTTGTCATTTTCTAGTCCATATTTTTTTGCATAATAGCCAGAGAAGGCTTCTCCAAGGAAATCTTAAGCTAAAGACCAAAGTGCCCATCCTGACCTTCCATGCACATCCTGCCCCACTCCCATTTCCCACGCTCTTATTGCACCTTTCTCTGTGAACTCCAGCCACACGCTCTTCTCTCTCAATACTTAACCTTTCCACACTCCTTCTACCACAAGACCTTTGTCTGTGTCATTGCTCTCTCTAGAGCAGGGATGGATGGACTATAGCCCACGGGCCAAATCCAGCTCAATGTGTCTGTAAATAAGATTTTATTGGAACACAGTGTAAATAAATATAATTTTATCTTATCATAAATAAAATTTTACTGGAACACAGCCATGCTTATTTGTTTGTGTATTTCTATGACTACTTTTGTGCTACCATGATAGAGTTGAGTAGTTTTCACAGATACCACTACCCCACAAAGCTTAAAATAATTACTCTCTGGCCCTTTACAGAAATGTTTTCCAAACCTTCATCTACAGCACTGACTATACCCACACTCTTCCTATATTTGACTCCTTTAGATCTTCATCCATGCATTTATTCCTTTCCTGACCCCCTCCTCCCTTATCAGATTGTTTTCCTTTTTTAGATGTTATCATAGTATCACGCACCCAGCACTGATCTCAGTTTCCAAATGCATTAAGATCTGACTCTCCTCTGTTTTGTAGGATATTAGCCTTAGGTTTGTCATTATCACCTTTAAGATGTTTAGGAAAGTTCCCTCTATCCCTGATTGGGTTAGTGTTCTTAACATGAAGGTACTAGATTTAGTCAAAGGCTTTTTCTGCATCCAGTGAGATGACCACAAGATTTTTCCTTCTATTTGTGTGATGAATTATATTTATTGATTTGCATATGTTGAACTATCCTTGCATACCTGGAAAGACACCAATTTGGTCATGATGTACAATCTTTTTGATGTGCTTTTGAATATGAATTGCTTTTATTGATGATTTTTGCATCCATGTTCATTGGGAATATTGCTCTGTAGTTTTCTTTCCTTGATGTGTTCTTATCTGGTTTTGCTATCAGGGTGATACTGGTTTTATAGAATGAATTCAGGAGTGTTGTTCCCCTCTCTATTTCTTGGAATCACTCGAGGAGCATTGTCATTAGTTCTTTAAAGGTTTGGTAGAATTCGGCTGGGAATTCATGTGGTCCTGGGAATTTCTTTATTGGAAGGTTTTTATTTTAAATTACTGTTTCAATATCATTAGTTATTACTGGTCTAAGTTTTTTATATTCTCTTGGCTTTTTATATTCTCTTGATAGGTGATATATGTCTAGAAATTTGTCCATTTCTTCTATATTTTCCAATTTATTGTCATATAAGTTTTTTTTAAGTAGTCCTCAATGATCCTCTGAATACAAAGCACAGTGCTTGGTGCACCCAGTACAGGTAAGTGGAGTCGCTATCTGTAGTGATATCTCCTTTTTCATCTCTATTCATTTGGGTCTTCCCTCTCTTTCTTTTTGTTAGGTTGGCTAAGGGCTTACCGATCTTTTTATCTTTTCAAACAACCAACTCTTTAATCCTTTGTATTATTTTTATTTTCTATTTCATTCATTTCTACTCTTAATTTCTTGCCTTCTACTGGTTTTGTAAATGGTTTGCTCTTGTTTTTCTAGAATCTTGAGATGTAACACTAGGTTGTTTATTTGGGATATTTCTGATTTTTCTAGTACACCAATAAATTTCTTTAAAAAGGTAAGATTTGCCTCTTCTACTACCTGGTAAGCTCCAAGAGAGGAGGATCACTTATGCTTTGTTACTACTGTGTCTTTGGCACAATGTGAGGCACAGGGTAGATATCGCAAACTCTTTTTGACAGATGTATATATGAATGGATGGATAGATGAGACTCAGTCATAGAAATTCTAGATACTTTGATTAAATTAAAAATAATATCTATGAAGTTTGATACTATCGATAACACACACAGTTGTCCTGTTTTCAACATCCAAAATTGGATGCAGGCAGAGAAAGGAATCAAAGGATATTTCTTTAACAGTCAGATGCTACCTAGATCTTAGCCTCTCTCCTACATTTGCCACCAACACCAGACATGCCAATACTGAAGGGAATTTTGCAAATCCTTTTTTATGGTTCCTTCTAAACTGGGAGTTACTACTCAAAATAGACTTAGGAGTTACTACTCAAAGTAACCTCAGGAAGCTCATAATTGGCTGGTCTGGGAATGGGATGCAATCACTCCTGCAATCATATGAGCAGGAAGGGGTATCAACAGATGGTCCTCAGAGCATATGCAAATATAGGCAAAATCTCAGGTGTTCTTCTACCTGGCTCTTCCAGTGGAAGAAGCAGAAAAGTAGTAAAGAAAAGAAGTAGATGACACAACAGATTGTAGTTCTCCACTGGCTGAAGGCCTCACAAGTAGCCTTAGAAACATGACTTACCTGAGGAGGTTCTGGAAGACCATAGGAACCTGTTACATGGGTCCATTCTGGGTCATCATGAAGATAGAGCTTTCTCACATCACCAGTTCTGAGAGCCAAGATGTCTCTATAGTGACTGGAACCTGCTTGCAGGGTAAAATGGAAGCTATTTGGACCATGTTGGTTTTCTAGGTGAGAAGAGGCCAAGATGAGATGATGGAATATCAGCAGAAAATGGAAATAGGTTCCTTAGGATACTTTAAGATGGTCAAGGAAAGCATCATTGAGGAATTAGACTTTAAAGGATGAGAGATTAGAGCTAGTCAAGGGAGAAAAGGAGAAACATGTGATTGCTCCTTGTTTTGGTATGACACACCACATCAAAACTTAAAGACGTGAAGCAACAACCACTGCATTTGCTCACAATTCTGTGAGCCAGGAGTTTGGACTGACTACAACAGGAGTAGCTTGATTCTGCTTGAAAATGTGGAGCCTCAGCTGGGATGCCTGAAAGGGCTGGATATGACTGGGTCAGCTCCCCTAGGGCCATATGTCTGAGACTTCAGTTCTTCTGCAGGTAACATCTGCTAGGGATGGAATGCCCAAATGACTCCTTTATTTGCATGTCTGATCCCTGGAATGAAATGACTAGAACATCTGGAGCAGGCTGGCATTGTTCTTTCCCTAACATCTAGCTTAGACTTCCTTGTAGCATGGAAGATTCACAGTAATCGGACACTTGTGTGATGGCTGGCTTCCCCCAGGATGAGTGTTTCAAGAAAACCGGGGGGAATGTCAATTCTCTTAACAAATAAGTCCAAAAAAAAAACTTGCCAACATCACTTCTACTGCCTATCATTAGTGTGTGTGTGTGTGTGTGTGTGTGTGTGTGTGTGTGTGTGTGTCAGAGAGAGAGAAACAGAGACAGGGGATTAAACCCAGGGACATTCTACCTCACAGCTACACCCCCACCCTTTTAATTTATTGTTTTGTTTTGTTTTAAAATGGGGTCTTGCTATGTTGCTGAGAATCACACTTTGTTTTGAGGCTGTCCTCAAACTCATGATCCTCCTATCTCAGCCTCCCAAATACTAGGATTACAGGCATGTGCAACTATGCCCAGCTCACCTATCATTATTGAAAGTAGTCACAGGACAACCTAAATTGAAGAAAGTGGAGGAGAAGACTTCATCTCTCTCCAGGAGAAATGGCACATACATGTGGGGGGAGGGGGAGGAATAGTGGTCATCTTGGAGACAAAGTACCATGTTATTCTAAAATATGAAAGTACATATACATGGGCATAGAGGTATACAGAAAGTCTACTTGGCTTATATAATCAATAATAAATAGGTATATTTTCCAAATCTCCAGTTTCCACATTGGTTAGTGATATCTCTGCTGTCACTAGTACATGGTTTGGCAGGATCTCTGCAGATTTTCTGAATCTGGCAAGAGCTTTTACTCTCTTGTACAATTCCATGTGAGTATAAATATATTCTTTCAAATATAGAGTCCAAAAGACATCAGTAGAGAGATGTCTATTCCACAGAGATTGAGATAGAACATGGAGGGCCAAAAACAGGCATTTCTCTGTCCATGGTTCTGGTCCTCCCTAGGTCAGGCAGTTACTGACTCTTCTCAGTAAAGCCTTAAATTTACTTATAATTATGAATGGTTTGGTCTCTCCACAGTACTAGGAGTATTAGCTCCATGGGGCTAAATGGTAGGAGATAAACCTATAGAGATAAACAAGGACTATATCTTAAAGGGTATTGAATACTAGAGTATTTCAATTTCAATATATTTTCAAATTGTATTCAAACAATTTGAAATATATTATTTTCTTCAAGGAGCTAACATATTTTAAGAAATGTAGAGGAAGTGAAGGATTGTATATTTTTTCTCATATGTGAAAGCTAGAGAGAAATTGGGAAACAAAAGGGACTTGAGATAAATGGGAAGAGATACTAGTTGAATAATGGAAGGGAATTCGGGGAGGGAAAAAAAGGAGACTTGATGAAGGAAACAGTTCAAATAATGCAATCTACATACATGAAGTTCTCAAAACCAATCTCAGTCATATGTACAAGGAGGGGAGGCAGGATAGGATCTGGATGGAAAGACACCAAGTGCTATGTGTATTCATGCTTCTATCTCTCTGAACCTCATTATGATGTATACTTACAATGCACCAATAAAAGCAGGAAAATGGTTGGAACTAGAGAATATTATGCTAAGCAAAATTAGCCAGTCTCAGAAGGTATAGGTTCAAATGTTTTCACCCATATGTGGAAACTAGAGAGAAATTGGGAAACAAAAGGGAATTCAGCTAAATGAAGGGAGATACCACTAGAGGGGTGGAGAAGGATGTGGGGAGGAAGGTGGATAAGGGGAGTTTGATAAGAAAATAGTTCAAATAATGCTATGTTCATATATGAAGTCATCAATACCAATTTCAATATTATGAGGGGGAGAAAGTGGGGTGGTATCCATAGGGAAGACACCAAGTGCTGTGTACATGTATGATTCTATCACACTGAGCCTCATTATGATATATAATTACAATGCACCAATAAAAATATTTTCAGTTGAACAAAAATATAAAAAAGAAATGGAGAAGAAAGGCTGAGTTCATTTCTAAAAGATCATCTTGATGATGCTGAGGTGAATGTGTTGGAGTGGATAAGATGAATAAAAAGTATTGTTTCTTCATATAATAGACTTTTAGGGAAGTGACAGCATAAAATTCTGGTTCACATGAAGTTTTACACACACACACACACATCCACATGCACACATACCTGATCATAGAATTAATAGTTACTGGGTCCCAGTTGTTGTGGTGAACTCTTTGAAATGAGACAGTGATAGAAAATGGGTGCTCTACTGTGGGTGATCTGAGGTGACTGGAGCTGCCTGATCTATGTTACCTGAGAACGTGGCGTGTCTCTAGGCTTGGCACACTGAGCCTGGTGGGAAGCACACTTCCTGCAAGAGTGCAGCCTGTTCTGATGAGAAACGGAGCATAGAGCGGTGCTACGGCCATGGAGAAGCCGAGTTTCCTGACATTCTTGCTCTTGCTCCCTGAGAAAATGATAAGCACTTGACTGCTCAGTGTCTTAATTCTTAGAAGCTTTGTTTGAAAAGATACATGGTGGTTTGATTGGACTAATGCCTTCCTGTACAAAGTTCCCAGGACTCTGTCTATAAAAGAAGTCTGTTTCTCTTAATAAATATGCATTTGCTTGGAGCTGGTCTTCTGCTTTGCATCCCCCGTGTCCTGATTTCATTGTGGTTACATCTTCCCAGGGTCTCCGCTCCACTAGAGAGTGACCACACTCTACAACATTACATCCTTGGAACTATTTTCATGTCCAGATTATTGATTCTATCTCCCAGCTTGTTCCATATTTTCTTGATTGGCCCATATTTTAAGGGTTTGATACCTGGAATATTTGGGCATGTTTGATTTTTGAAATGAGTCTCTCTTCACTTAATGTCTCATTGGGCCAGTTCAGCTTTTCAAGGTGAAAAACCCCTTTTCATCTTCAGGCTCTTTGATCTAGGTTAGATGAAATTCCCTCTGATCTACAGATGTGACAAAGGCTCAGAAAGGAAGAGAGTCATTCCAAGCTAGCGGAGTCACTTCTGTTTCCACTGCAGTGGAGACCCAAGTGGTCATCGCTGAGCCTCCAGCCAGCTGCGCTCTGTCAAATACACGCACTTGCTAATCTGGTCCCTGGGAGTTCTCTATATAACCCTTCTCATTCTTTCCTGTCACTCTCCTTTCAAATTAATTTCATCAGCAAGGTTTGCCTAATGACTCAATGTCATTGTTATGCTTTGCTTATAAAAGAGCTACTAGCCTAGCTTGTTCTGTAATTTCAAAATGCAAATCTCATCATGCCACTGCCCAACCAAGAACCTGTCATTGGCTCCCATTGTCCTCTGAATAAAGTTAAAATACTCCTTATGACCCGCAGAGGCTGAGAACAATCTGACTTCTGCTTACATCTTTAGTTTTATCTCTGGGTCTGCTCAATACAGTCCAGTCATATCGACTTTGCTCTTATTCTTTGAAAACACTAAGCATTTTCCAACATCGTGGCTTCCACAATTCTGTTTCCTCTTCCCAGAACATTCTTCCCCTCTATCTTCCATTTCTTAGCCATTGTTTATCCTTATGGTCTATGATTAAATGTCACATTTTGAGGGCTTTCCTAAATATCTAAACAACTGCCACTTATTTTTTCTAATAGCACTACACTCTTGTCCCTCTCAGCATGTATCAGAAATGGCATGTATGTCAGTGTTTATTTATTTAAGTGGTGTTTTCCTTTGTTTTTGTTGTTGTTTTTTTTTTGGCTAATGTGTGCCTCTTTTACTAAATTGTAAAATCACAATGCACAGACCACTTCTGTCTTGGACACCGCTGTATTCCTGGAGGCAAGGAGGGTGATCAGCATAGGATAGATGATCTACTGCATTTGTTGAATGAGTCATTTGTTAATTTTGCAGTCAAGATGGATCATAATGTCTCACTTTTAACTATTTAGTACTCAACCAACTGTTCTTATGCATTGCTGGGAAAATAAGGCAAGAGCCTTCAGACATGGAGATTTCCAAAGTTGTTCTTAGGTTTTAATCCCTTGGTGGAGGAGGGAAGAGGCCATTTCACTAGTCTGGGGGAGATCCAGAGAGTGCACTTTGCACCTCCATTTCTTAAAACGTTCTAGTCCTGGTATCTTTGTCCTAGTCATTAGTTCTAAAGGCCCCATCACCAAATGCTGAATTTCTGGGTTTCTGTCACTCAGCCCTGCCCTGGAAAACAGGGAACACTCTTCAGAACCACTGTGTGGCCCCTGCGACCCCTCCCCATGTGACCTCCTCTCTCTCCTCCAGAGGGCGCTAAGCTTCTAGCCGTCACTCCTTCCCTAGCTGTAGCTTGTCTCCAACTTTATGAGCTTGTGGGTCTTCCCAATGTTTGACATAATCTGAAAAATTAGATTACTCTTATGTGTTAAGAGAGATGCCTCATTGTCTTTCAATTGGAATGTAGAACTAACGATGTGCCCAGGGCTGTACTAGATGCTATGCATACATTGAATCATTTACTAATCATAACCTATGAGGTGATGATTATTATTTTCACTAAGCTTCTTTTACAAGTGTAGAGACTGAAGTTCAGAGAGGTTAAATAACTTGTTTAATGTCACATAGTTATTAATTGGCAGAACTGAGACTCAAACCTAATTGTTTTCCTGTATATGATCCTACTACTATAATGTACTCTCTCCCAAATAATGAGAAATATGCAGACCCTTCTAAGACCACTGAGAGGATGACCTACATGGACAGTGTTGTCTTCAAAAACCAGGATATAGGCTGTTCCTTACTCCATCAGTTTCTAGGATTGCACTACTCTCTTTAAAGGTTTGAACATAACAAGCTTCAGAATGATGCTGCTTGCATCCGTCCATCCATTCATCCATTCATTCATTCAACAAAGTTTCTTGAGTAACTACTACGTGCCAGATGTGTTATAGCCCTTGCACAACATCAGTGAATAAAGGAGAAATTCAAATCCACCATCCTAGTGGTGGTAGGAAGTGGGAAGAGAGGCATAAAGTAAGTATTGGACAATGAAACGGAAGTAAATTATATGGTATAATAGAAAGTGGTCACATACTCTGAAACAATGGGGCAGACTGAGTGGGATTCAAGGTCATAAAGTGATGGAGGATTTCAGTTTTTCAGAAGATGGCATTTAACCAAAGACTTTGCAAAGGTAAGAGATGTGAGCCACGTCATGAAAGAGTGTCCCTGATAGAGGCCCCCAAGGCAAGTGTGTACCTGAGGTATGGGAGGAAAGGCAAGGGATCCGAGACCCTATTGTAGCCTCAAGGATCCAGGGAACAGGCTTTAATGATGATCATTCCTTTCTCTTCCTTTTTCATGGCACTGGATGTTGAACCCAGGGGCATTATACCTCTGAGCTACACTCCCAGCCCTATGTTATTTTGTAGTTTGAAACAGGGCCTCACTAAGTTGCTGAGGGCCTTGCTAAGTTGTTGAGGCTGTCCTCGAACCTGTGATCCTCCTGCCTCAGCCTCTCATGTACCAGGACTGCAGGCATGCACCATCATGCCCAGCTCCTTACACTTCTTTATTGGACAGGACTTGATTGTCCAAATCAATGGTATGGATTTCTCTGAATCCAGATCCTTCCAGGAGGCACCACTATAGGTGGGTTGAATCATCCAAGATGCTTTCAAGGACAAAAAAAGACCCTGTGCCTATGAGGGCTGAGTCTCACTGTCACTTAAGCCCTCTGGGGCAGAAAGCAAACCCTTTCACCTTCCACCCCCTTATTCATGATGAAACACATCCATCCGCAGGAAACTCTGCCTGAGCTACAGTTCACAGGAGCTCTCCTTGGTGCTGACTCTGAGCTGTCTTTGCCCAGGAAGGTCTGGCATTGAATCCTGCCTCCACTTGCCCATTACTGGGTTCTGCAATCACTCCCACCCAGCTGTACTAGCATATTTCAAGTCCTCATTTAGGCTAGTCACCCATGCTATGGCCATAGTGATTTCCCTGCCCCTCCCCAAAATCTAGTACATCTAACCCTATTCAGACTCATTTGCTTGGCCCTGCTTGGCAAGGAGCCCAGTGAAATGTTATTAAAGATGTTAGCTGGCACAATCACTTCCATCATTGTTTTTTGAAAGCATCTTTTTTAACCAACCCTAGATGTGGCCAGTGTTTAGTCACCACTCCAAGCCATTTATTTAGCATGAAAATTTATTAGTTAGGCCATTGTTTAGCAAATTCATCACATTATACTTTTTTTTTACTTAGCAGAATCACTTAATTAGTGTTTTATTACTGGAATTGACTGTCAATTATGTGGCTAATTCATTTACTTAAGGAATGAATTTTTTTATCTGGGCGAAGCAATTCAAAGTGCATTGTTAACTCTTTAATGATGAAAGATTGCTGTCAGTGGTAATTCATGTCAGGAGGAAAATGAAACCATTTATTTCCTTTGAAACATCAGATGCTGGAAAAGTCTTTGGAAAGGTGTAGAGAGCGTAGTTTAGAACCTTTCATGAAGTAAAGAACTTTCACTAAGTGGATGGCTCAGTATACTTGGCAAAGATAAGCAAAGTTAACTGGAAGGTTTTGATTGGACCCCTTGATTGAATTGTTATAATACACTCTCATAAGTGTATATTTCTGTGAAATCTGTAAGTGTTCTTTCATAAACATTATCTCTTTGGATTCTCACAAAAACATTATGGAATGATATTAAGATTTGGGATTGGCCACCTCTGAGATGGCTCTAATGGTCCTTGTATAATCCTCTTCCTGTGAATGCAGGCTAGATCTAGTAATTGACTCTTTAGAATGTTATCATATTTTATTTTATAATCTATGCAGCCATTATAACCCAAAATAGAACCAGTGTTTTTATTTCTATCACCATACATTAGTTTTGTCTCTTTAGCTATACAAATGGGATCACACAATAATGTTATCTAATTTGTATGGGTTTATGCATTCAAATAGTAATTGGCTTCTAATGAATGTAACATGATAAGGTGATGAACTATCACTTTCAATATTAGGTCATAAAATGTCTGTGGCTTCCATCTTGTGTGCTCCTTTGGACTCACTCCCTTGCTCTGTGGAAATCCAGCTGCTGTGTACTGAGTCACCCTCTGGAGAGGCTCACTTGACAAAGAGATTTCCAGCCACTAAGATATCAGCAAGTAACTGAGCCCCATATTCCAATATCCTGTAAGAAAGTGAATCAGTCAGCAATCACAGGAGTGAACTTGGAATCAGGCCATTGTCACAGCTGACAGCTTGAGTGCCCCTTCATGAAAGACCTTGAGCCGGAGGTACCCATCTAGGCTATACTCAAACTTCTGACCCACAGAAACAGTGACATCATACATGTTTGTCATTTTAAGGCGCTGAGTTTAGGATTGGTTTGTTACAAAGTCACAGATAGCTAATGCATGGCCTAACATATGAAATGCTATAGTGGTTTACCCAAACCCTGCGGTTAATAAGTAGGAGAGCCATAGTGTACATGATTCTGATGTATCTCAATAGATAAGAAGAACATGAACTACAGTCCAGACCTCTCCCTGCATCTGCCAAGGGCTCCTCAAAGTTTGACATAAGTCAAGGGCAAATCTTTAGAGACTTTTTCTCTATAGGAGTGATTCCTTTGTGATCTTCACACCATAAGAAGAAGCCCCTGGGATATTGGAGAGACTGGCAAGAAGGCTTGAAGGACAGATCTTCTTTACCATGTTTACAATCAGGAATTGAGTCAAACTTCTCTTTTCTGGTCCCTAGTCACTGTCTTGGCCCCCATAAAATGGTTATAGCCATGGTTCCCAAACATCACTAACCCCAATATAAAGCTACTAAATCCTTATGTCCAGTGTATGGAGTCAAGTAATTTGTGTTTAATCTGCTTCCCAAATGACTCTTACTTGACACCAGAATTTGGGATCCACTCTATAGAATAAAGTAGATTGACATTTCAGCAATGAGCCTCTATAATTCAGCAGCTGAGTGTTTGCCAAGCTGAACTTTAACCTGGATACACTGTTTGATTAGTTCTTATGAGAATGTTAGGTGTCTATTCTTCCCAAAGTAAAACCATCAGCTTTAGGTATTTGCATCATTTTGTTTGGTTAATTTTGAACAATACCAAGCCGAACTACTTCTTTCATTCACTGAATGCCGAAAGAAAAGTGTTCTCTATTTTATGAGTAGCTCTAGGACCTTTTATGAAAAAATTTGTATTTATTACCTTGAAGTTCCATTAGGGACCATTTAATCCCTTGCTACCCAAAGTGTGATCCGTGGACCAGCATTATCAGCATCACCTAAGGGGTTGCTACAAATGTAGACTCTAGGGTCCCACTCCAGATACACTGAATTGGAATCTTTATTCTAAAGTATATCCAATATGTAAAGTAACATTTGACAAGCATTGGTCTCATTCACCCCCTTAATTAAAGTTAAGATCCACAGAGGTGAGGAAATTATGTAAGATAATTCAGTGGTAAAACCAGAATAAAAAATCTTAGGTCTTGCAACTCCCAAACTGTGTTCTTTCCACTCTATTAATAATGTTCTGTTGTCTGCATGGTTTATTATAACCACAAACTCAGCCTAAGTATCCAGGGCACAGTCTGAAATGGAGAAAGGAGGCTTCTACATTGTACCTCACACAATGGCAGGCTCATTTCAAACAGCAGTTGCACCTTTAAAATTTTCTCTCCCAGACAAGGTTAGTCATTTCATTTTCTCTTTCTTTCCCATCAATGAAAGACAAAGTCACCTGTCAGGCTGGAGATTGTAAAAACCTGTCAAAATTGAGGTTTTCCTAGTTTAGCTAAGTATTACTTTGCAACTACTTTGCATACCTTTGTCTCATTACAGTTTTGATGAATGGGAGATAGAAAATAAGACAAGCCCATATTTTCAGTGCAAGGCATTATTTAAAGTTGTTTCCTTCCATATCACATCCTCCTGTAAGTGCCTGGGTCCTGTAGGTTGATAATACACACAACATAAAATGCTGAGCTGATTGTTTTTAGTGTTTGCACAACCCTGAAGCCAATGAGACGCTAAAAATCACGTCCAGTCCAAGTTGGAGTTGCGTTGAAGCTGACAGCTTTTGCTCTCAGAGAAACTCACTGGATCCGGTGTAATTAAAATCACCAGAAGCCCATCTGGGGAGGAAATGCATTTTGAGTAAATGTGGCTTTCAACCTCCCTACACTCACCCCTCGTAACAGAACTGAGGCAG
The DNA here is from genome assembly GCA_004027185.1 of Glis glis. Taxonomy (NCBI): domain Eukaryota; kingdom Metazoa; phylum Chordata; class Mammalia; order Rodentia; family Gliridae; genus Glis; species Glis glis. The sequence continues at coordinate 34,145 of PVJS01004347.1, forward strand.
GAAGGGGAAATCACACTGCTCTTGCCAAAGGAATTGGAAGGTGTGAAAGACGGACCTAGAAAGCACAGGAGTCTGTGCTGTGTTTATCAGCTGAGCAGAGCACAGATATCACAGAGCCAGGTGTATCTGCCAAACAAATGAGTATTTGCTGAGCAATGACAAGATCCTGGAGACACACCAGTAAACAACACAGAGGTGGCCCCTGTATGGAGTTTACAATCTAGCAAAGGATACAGATCTTAAATGATTACAATAAGCCAGGCATGGTGGCCCATGCCTGTAATCCCAGGACTTGGGAGGCTGGGACAGGAGGATTTCAAGTTTGAGGACAGCCTCAGCAATGTGGGGAGACTCAGAAACCTAGTGAGACCCTGATTCAAAACAAAAAATAAAAAGGGCTGGGGGCATGGCTCAGAGGTAGAATGCCCCTGGGTTCAATCCCAAATACTACACACACACACACACACACATACACACACACACACAATTTTTTTCACTATCAGTTATTCGGTCTCTATTGCAATTCATGGAGATAACACATACCCAGAGAGATATATTGTAACTCATAAAGGTGACACTGTTAGGATGTGACATGGGATGTTCAGATAGGTATGGAGGCAGACAGGGATGTCTTCATTGATATCTTTGTTAAGAAAAGTTAAAAGACTTTTGTAGTTGATACTCAGCACCTAGATTCCACCATTAACATTTTACTGTACTTATTTTGTCATCTATCTTCCCATCGATCATCCTTTAATCCATCTTGGCTTTTTATGCATGTCAAGGAGAATTTCAGACATCAGTACCCTTCCTTTTCCTCCTAATACTGAATTGTGGGTATTGGTGATACAGACCCAATATTCTATTTTTTCCCTTGGAGATAAAATTTACATATGAAGAGATGCATAAATCAAGTTTTCCATTCTATTAAGTCAGCAACTGGATTCACCTGTGCAGTCTGATCCCCTAATAACACACAGACTCTCTAGGAAGGTCCCTCATGCCCATTCCCAGCCGATCAATCCCTGCCCACACTCCATACTACGGGTAGCCACATTTCTGATGTTTCTGCCACCATGGATCATTGTGTCTCTTCTAGAAGAAGAAGTAGGATGAATAGGAGTCCACTTGACCTTGGGAGGTTAGGGGAAGGTTAGCCATTTGAGAACAGCTCACCATGAACAGATCTGAGGTGGGCAAGAACTTGGTGACAAAGAGAATGGGGTTATAGCCTGATGAGCAAAGGACAGAGTGACAGATGACGAGGCGAGGCAGGCGAGAGAAGGGAGAGCCAGACCAGCCACAATTAAATATTAAAAACCAAGAATATAGCTGAAAGATAGCAGTTAGCCTAAGAAAGATTTGAGTGGAGAGGCAACATGCTGAGCTTCAGACTTCTATTTTTTTTTTTTTTGGCAATACTGGGGATTGAACCCAGGGGTATTCTACCTCCGAGCTACACACCCCCAGTCCTATTTTTATATTCTTTATTTTGAAACAGGGTCTCACTAAGTTGCGGAGGGCCTCACTAAGTAGCTGAGGCTGGCCGCGAACCAGGATCTTCCAGTCTCAGCCTCCCAAGTACTGGGATTACAAGCTTGCGCCACCACGCCCGGCTGAGCTTCAGACTTCTAACATGTTCTCATGATGCCAGGTGTGGTGGGGCACACCTGTAATTCCAGTACATGGAAGGCTGAGACAGGAGGATCGCAGGTTCACAGCCAGCCACAGCAACTTAGCAAGGCCCTCTGCAACTTAGTGAGACCCTGTTTCAAAATTTAGAAAAAATAAAAGGGTTGGGGTTGTAGCTCAGAGGTAGAATGCCCCTGGGTTCAATCCCCTGTATTATGAATGAATGAATGAATGAATGAATGAATGAAATGTTCTCAGGCCTCATCATGGAAATCAGAGCATGGAGAAGCAGGAGGGGATCCCAGGAGTGGCAGGGATGCTGTTTCAACCATCCAGTGGACAGACAAGGACCACAGATATGGGGTCCTGGCAATGGAGAGAAGGGACCTGCTTTCCCTCCTCTGTTGGGTTAACTTCTGATCTGTTAAGCGTCTAACAATTATGTCACCATATTTGATTTCACCTTTCTGTCTTCAGTTTGCAGAGATACCAGTTTACAAAGCCTTTGCAGAAACTGGTTTAAAAAGGTGAAGTAACTTTCCCAAAGTATGTTGTGGTGTCAGGGTTCCCACACTGTTCTATTTATGTCCAAGGTCTCTGCACATTTGACTACTCCCCCATCTTCAGAGAGTACCGTGTGAGTCCTTCACTCTTTCTAACTGGAATAACTGCTTCCCTCATTCCATCAGTCTTCAAACAATCCAGAATTTTCAAGGCAGATCGGCCAAGTTGCTAGCAGTCTCAGGCAACTCAGTTCCCCACTTTGAGGATAAGTTTCTTGTCTGTAGCTCAGGTTTAAGTGATGGCTTGGGAGTCGTGTGGGTGAATCAATGTGGACCTTCTGATGCGAGACTTGGTTTTGTTCATACTGGTTGTGACAGTGTCTATCATGGAAATGACATTGGGACTCGCCTGAAGCCGCCGGTGCTTGCAGCCTCAATCAATACCTTTATCTCTGACTCATACCCTTCCTCGTGCAATCTCAGTCTTTCTTTATACATAAACTCCTCTCAAATGTCACCCCTACATCTCTCTTTTATGTTTGCAAAATATATCAAAACTGAGCCGAGCATGGTGGTGCACATCTGTAATCCCAGTACTTGAGGGACTGAAACAGGAGAACAGCCTCAACAACATAGCGAGACTCTCAGCAACCTAACAAGACCCTGTCACAAAACAAAAAATAAAAAAGGAGGGGGATGTAGCTCAGAGGCAAAATGCTCCTGGTTTAATCCCCAGTACCATAATTTTTTAAAAAAAATTATACACACACACACACACACACACACACACAGAGTATAATCTATTTTTCTTTAATATTTCTGCTTTGAGTAACTTACTGACCAAGACATGTTCCTCTAAATACTTTTGCATATTCTATTTACACTAACACACCACAGCCAGATACAGAACTTCTTACTGATAATGCTAAATAAATCCACAATAATATTAATCTCCCCAATGTTAAGGGACTGCGGACTCTCTCCTTACCGTAATATACTTCACTGTCTTCTCATAAATAACACTTCCCCTAGGAATCCATCCCTTGCCAACCAATGTTTGCACTCTATTTTTAAATTATTTTTTAATTTTATTTATTTATTTATTTTTATTTTTATTTTCTGTAGTGCTGGGGACTGAACCCAGGGGCATTCTACCACTGAGCACACCCCCAGCCTTATTTTATTTTTGACTTGGAAACAGGGTCTCACTAAGTTGCTGAGGGCCTCGCTGTGATCTTCCTGTCTCAGCCTCCCCCAAGTACTGGAATTGCAGTGTGTGCTACCACTCCCAGCTTATAAAATCATTTAGCAGCATATTTCATTATCTATTTATGGGGCATTTTTCTGTTGGTCAAAGTTCGGCATTTTCCAAGTCCATTATTTTTCAAACATAAGTGTCTCTGAAAGTACAAATGAATAGTGAATATGCAAGAATTGAACAATAGAATTACATGTTACAAAAAAAGGCCCATGCTTCCAGTGAGCTAAAACATTTTAAAAGCCCAAAATTATATCCTTTTTCCTTAGTGGTTCAACAATATAGTTCAGGTTCTCAGACCTGCCCCTCAACCTCCTTCCCTTACTTTCCAGTTAGATCAATAAGTGGTTAAGACCAAAGAACATGCCCAGCGTTGCTTCTGGCACACCCGGTGACTCTCGTTTTGTTTCAATTGTATTAAGTTTATAAAACCTGTGCTGTGGAACACTGGTATCAGCACTTTTTCTGCCTGTTTCCCACTGATTTTTATGAAATTGTGACAAAATGGGTAGGGGAAGTTTTCAAAGTTTTTTTTTTAAATTGTGAAACCCATTCATCAAACCAAATCATACCTAGAAGTCAATTTTCTTAAATAGATAATGCTGGCTAAAAGACATTTAGCTCTGTTTAGAGCAGAGGCGAGGGCAGACTTAAGTGTTTGCTAGGGCACACACATACACACACCCCTCACATGCGTGTGTGCACAAAACCCTTCATGATGGCCAGATTCACCTGGGATCCACAGAGGAAACTCTGAACAGAGGTCTCCTTTCCTAATGCTGCCTCAGCTCTTGGAGCACTAGGTCCAGAGATGAATAATTTGCTTCTTCCTTCCCTTAGAAGGAAGAATAATTTGCTTCCTTCCTTCCCTAGACCAGATGGGTACAACTTCCTACTTGACGATTTACTCACAATGAAATACAAACCCCCAACTGCTAGTCACTGGAACAAGTCAAGACTTGTTAACGAGAGTCACATCACATGAATAGCACCCTCTACAAATGAGCAGGGCACAGCTTGAACAGCCAGCCACGTGCATTGGTCCCATGAAAGCTAGGATTAGAGCGGCATCAGGAAAGATAGGGCCTCCATTTGTGGGTGCCTGGTAGAGTCTGTCATCTCATTCAGAGTCCCTTCTTTTCGCTATTACTACAGTCACCTGAGGACCAGTAACCAGCGCTCAGCAGAGAGACAAGAAAGGGACTTTAAGGCTAGTGTTCTGTTGTATGACAGATCCGTGGGATGAAGCTGTCTCTGCGTCGTCTATCATGGTGGTCACATGGATCTATACCTGTGTTAAAATTACCTGAAAACACACCCACACACGCATGCGCAAGTAAAACTAATGAAATTAGAATAAGGTCAGTGGAATACATCAATGTCAATTTCCTGAAAATATGTTGTACTGTAGTTCTGCGGACGTAAACATTAAAGAAACTGGGTGAAAGATGTAGGGGAGCCCTCTGCGAGATTTCTTACAACTCCGTGTGCATCTACAGCCATCCCAACACAGGACTTCTTGTTTTAAATAAGCTGGGGCCTGGTGAAGGCCTGCCGTGCACCATCTGACCCTGACCACGTCCACCAGAGGACGTAGATGTGTCTCATGGTTTCTCGGGTGGCTGGTCACTCGCCAGCCATGTGTGCTGAGTGCTCTGCTCACCTCCAGCAATAGTGAAGTGGTTCATTTGTGTCTTTTTTCCCCCCATAATCATTTTTCGTCTGATGTATTGATGCTGTCAAAGGCACGGGCCAGTGTTTCTTCTTCTGCTTCTCTGTTGCATCTTTAATTCTATCTGTTCCATTAACTTCTGTTCTTATATATTTATTTACTTTCAATGATTATGTTTTTCATCTTGAGGAGTCGAATTTGTATTTTTCAAACCTACCTCTCCTCTCTCTGCAATGTGTTGCATTATATCTATGGTTCATGTTTCTTTCTCTGTCTCTCTCTTTAATCCATCTAAATGTATTTACTTTATAGTCTCTCCGATTGTTTTATTATTTTCAATTCTTGGGAGGTGTGTTTCTCTGTGTATCATGTCTGCTGCCTCTCCCTCTTGGGGATACGCTTCCTCTGTGGCTTGTCAGTACCTGTATTTTATTTTTCCTCTATGCGTTCATCGTTAGTGGAGTAGGTTCTGTTCTGTGGGAGCTAATGTATCTTGGATTATGAAAGTACCTCTATAGGGTGGTTTCTCATTTGCTTGTCAGAACAGTAAACCTTCCAGTGGTATTAGGTTTTGCATATTGATTTCTGGCTATACAGTATCCCCATCACACAGGCGGTGAAAATATGGACCCCAGACCCACATGCGGGACAGATCCAGGGATTCTTTTGGTTCATTTTTTGCCTCTATTTGAAAACTGTACTATACCTTTTTTATTCCTATTAACTGATACCTTTAACTTACACACACACACACTCTCTCTCTGTCACACACACACACACACACACACACACACACACACTTACACAATATGCACAGACTGATTTGAAATTAGAACCTTTAATTAAAGGCGTCCAAGTTAAAATAGTAGATATTGACTGTTCATTATACAAGGTGAAAAATTCGATACTCTCTTATTTCTACTGATGCATTAGTCCACCTACTTCTGGATTTTTATTGACAAAATTTGATATTTTAGTCAAGAATTTTTATATTACAGTTTTTACATAATTTCTCCCTAAGAATTCCTTTTTTTTTGTGGTACTGGGGATTGAACCCAGGGGCATTCTACCTCCGCGCTACAACCCCGGCCCTATTTTTTATACTTTATTTTGAAACTGGGTCTCATGAAGTTGCGGAGGGCCTCACTAAGTAGAGAGAGAGAGAGAGAGAGAGAGAGAGAGAGAGAGAGAGAGAGCTGAGGCTGGCTGCGAACCCGGATCCTCCGGTCTCCGCCTCCAAAGTGCTGGGATTACAAGTGTGCGCCACCACGCCCGGCCGTCTAAGAATTCCTTTTTATAGTTCATTGTGTTGTGTTTTTGTTTTGTGTGTGTGCGTGATGCTGGGGATTGAACCCAGGGACATTCTACCTTTGAACTACATCCCCACCTTTTTAATTTTATTTATAAAAAATAAAATATTTTTTAATTTTTTATTTTCAAACAGGGTCTCACTAAGTTGCTGAGGTTGACTTCAAACCTGCAATCCTCCTGTCTTAGCCTCCCAAATACTGGGATTACAGCTGTATACCACCATGTGTGACTTATTGTGTTTTGATTCATATTTATTATGATTTTTATACTTATATCTATATTTAACCGATGTAGGTATTTACCAAATCAGTTCTTTTATAACATGACTTCCTTTTTTCTTTGTTTTTGTTTTTTTGTGGTACTGGGGATTGACCCCAGGGGCATTCTACCTCCAAGCTACACCCCCAGCCCTATTTTTTATTCTTTATTTTGAAACAGGGTCTCACTTACTTGCGGAGGGCCTCACTAAGTAGCTGAAGCTGGCCGCAAACCCAATCCTCCGGTCTCAGTCTCCCAAGTTCATGGGCCACCATGCCCGGCTTGTTTTTTTTTTTTTAATGCACTTTTATTGGTGCATCCTAATCATACAACATAATGAAGTTCAGAGTGATAGGGACATACATGCACAGAGAACTTGGTGAGCTTCCCCTCGGGCCCCACCCCACTTTCTCCCCTTCCCCATACATGGTATTGAGATTGGCATTGATAATTGTGTATATGTACATAGCATTATTTGAAGTGTTTCTGTGTTTCTGAGGGGTGGGGGAGACTTCCTGCATTCTTGTGTGTGTGTGTGTGTTTTTTTTTTTTTTTTGCTTGCTTGGTTTTCTGTAATTACAGCTTTGACTGGTTTCCTCCTCAGCTACCCAACTCTCTGGAAAGGAATCAGCCAGTACAAATTCTGAATCTTTGTGTATCAGAGAATGTCTTTCTGCATCCTCACAAATGTGAAACAACTTATCTCAGTGTATAATTTGGGAATCATTCCATTTTCCCTTCAAAAATTTTGTTCCATTACTTTTCGGCATTTATAATTGGGCAAGAAAAATAGGTGTGGTGGCACATGCCTGTAATCCCAGTACTTGGGAGGCTGAGATAGGAGGATGGCAGGGTTGCAGCCAGCCTTGGCAACTTAGTGAGACCCTCAGCAACTTAGCAAGACCCTGTTTCAAAATAAAAAATAAAATAGGGCTGGAGGTATAGCTCAGAGGTCAGTGCTCTTGGGTTCCATCCCCAGTACTAAAATTTTGCAAGAAAAAAATATGGTTAGCATTGTTTCTTTCATTTTATAGATGCCATTTTTCCAGACTAGATGTTTATCTGAGTATTTCTACATCAATAATATTTAAACAATTGTACCAGGATATAGGTTCCATTTTTAAGTTGTAATTTGAAAATTTAGGTTTTTACTCTGCCAATGAGCTGTTTTTGCATCCTGTCCTCTATTATTGCTTCTGTTCATTTATTGCATTCTCTCCCTTAGTAACACCAATTATCTGTCATTTATGTGTCTGTTTTTTCCAAAAATGTCTCCTTGTTTCCTTCACACATGAACACGCAGGCGCAGCTGATAGATACGGAAGAAACGCACATCTCTTTGTTCTCCTTTTCTTGCCTTTTCATCAGCAAGTTTCTCAGATTCATTCTCCACAAGTTTCTGTTGCTTATTCTCATCGGTTCTGATGTCCATTCTAATTCTGCTGTTGCATTTGGGTTCCTTACAATCTCTCCTGGAATTTTTTTGAAACTATTTTCTTTTTGATTAACGTGTATTAATTGTACGTATTAATGGGGATCAGTGTGATATTAAAACACACACATATAATGCGCAATGATCAAATCCAACCTCCCTTTATCCACCCTCCCCCACACACACGAACACACTTCCCAGTCTCTAGTTATCATTATTCAACATTTGGGTCAACATTTTTTAGCTTCCACATATGAAAGAGAACATGCGGTACTTGTCTTTCTGGGTCTGGCCTATTTCAATTAAGACAATGTCTTCTAATTCCATCCATTTTGCTGCAAATGACAGGATCTCATTTGTGGAAGGGGGGCACTAAGGATTGAATCCAGGGACTTTCTACCTCTGAGCTACAACCCTGGCTCTTTATTTATTTATTTGTTGGCCTCGAACCTGCAAAACTCCTGTCTCAGCCTCCCAAGTACTAGGATTACAGGACTGTACCACCATGCCCACCTGCATTCTTTATGGCTGAATAACACTAGCCACTTCTTAACTTGATTCATTTTTTTTATGTTCATTTATTGGTGCATTGTAAATTGTAATTATACATTTTGATATATGTCAGGGTATGAACATCATACATGCACACATTGCACATTTAGCCCTCCCTCCAATCCCACCCTATTCCCTCACCCTTCCCTCCCTTTCATGCTCCAGATAGTGATTGAGTCTTATAGGTTTGTGTATGTACATCATGTGCTATAGTTTGTTTCCCTCCACTCCCCGCCCAACTCCCTCCGTTAGGTCACCTTCTTTGTCCATCTAAAGATTTCTTCTTCTTCCTTTCTAAGTCCCTTCTACGTCCCATTCTACACTAAGAGTAAAAAATCGGATTCATTTTTTTTAAAACTCTGTTGTCTTATCATTTAATCTTTGCTTCCTTTATGCCTCCATGTTTTCTTTAATTTTGTTTTCTAAAACACATTTCTTTCCTGAATGCATTTCTACTTTCTGCTGAGAAGGTTAATAGCCAGACTCCTAACTGAAAAACCCAAGTCGAATTGGCTTAAAAGATAAGTGAATGCATCATCTCACAGAACAGCACGCCAAGTGTTAGAACAGGTTCCAGAAGGTTATTCAGGACCCAAGTTCCTTCAGGTGCCCCACTCTGCCATCTTGTGTTGGCACTGACCCAGCCTGGCTCCCCCTCGGATGCAAGATCATCAGCAGTTCCAGACATGGTACCCAGACATGGTCATGTTCAGGGGCAGAGAGCGATCATTGGATTATCCTTCCTAGAGCTGAGAAGCACCCTAAGAGAACATCTCTCCCATCTCATTGACGTTTTGGGGAAAAAAACTGGCAAAGGGGATCAGAGCACCCTGATTGGTATGAGGAAACCAGGATTTTCCCTGGGAATAGGGTCATCCTCCCGAGTCACACCCGGGAGACCCTCCGCAACTTCATGAGACCCGGTTTCAAAATAAAGTATAAAAAAATAGGGCCGGGGGTATAGCGCAGAGGTAGAATGTCCCTGGGTTCAATCCCCAGTACCACCAAATAAATAAATAAATAAATAAATAAATAAATAAAATAAAAAGGGCTGAGGCATAACTCGGAGGTAGAATGCCCCTGGGTTCAATCCCTAATATGAGTAAATAAATAGTTGGTTTTTTACTGTTAACATGGTAGATTGTTTTCCAAGACCCCATTTTGTCTTATTTCTGTTATATTTAACTTAAAAGGAGCTGGGCATGGTGGCGCACACTTGTAATCCCAGTGCTTGGGAGGCTGAGACAGGAGAATCGCAGGTTCACCACCAGCCTCAGCTACTTAGTGAGGCCCTCCTCAACTTAGTGAGACCCTGTTTCAAAATAAAGAATAAAAATAGGGCTGGTGGTATATAGATCAGAGGTAGAATGCCCCCAGGTTCAATGCCCAGTACTGCAAACAAACAAACAAACAAACAAATTAACTTAAAAGGAAGAGAGGTTTCCCAGGTCTGGAGTTTGCCAATAACCATAACAGGTGAATTCCATCATTGTCCTGTGCATCCAACTGGTCATTGTTGGGGCCCTTGTCATTGTCAGGAGGAGTGATGGTTGTATGCAGTCTCCATCCCCTAGCAGAGTGACACTGTCCTACTGTCTGGTGTGAGTGCTGTGGGGGAAGCAGCGCATCTTCTCCCCACAAAGAGGAGGGTTGATTTCTTTCTCAGAAACAGTAAATAAACCCAGAACACATTTCCTCCTGTCTGTGCCCATCACAACTGTTCCCTAACACTAAATCCGCATCGAGACACAAAGGTTCTTTCTTTTGCCCTTGCTATGTCAGCAACCCCAAAGAAGGAATTTGAGGAGGAGAAAGGGTTTGGACTAACTCTGAAATTTGATTTCTAGGTCTTTGATTCTCTGAGCCGAGGAATGACAATAGGAAAAGTGAAATGTTTCTTTCCCATCCTTGAAGACAATGGGTTTGCTTTACTTCTAGTAACAAAGTCTATCGGCGACTATTGCCAATTATGTAATGTCCATTTCAGCTCCAAAAAGCATACCCAGTGTGAGCCGCATTCTACTTACTACTAGTTTTACAAATTCAACCCTATGCATTTAGTGAGACATAAGAAAGAAGGAGAAGGTAGTTCAGTCTGCCATTACATTGAGCGAGAGCATGTCCCTGAGTGGATATGAGCCAGGGGATGTGAATTTGCTATTCCCCAGGGGGTCGCAAATCTCATATACCTATCATAGTGTAAGTCTAGAATTCAGAAATATAGAACAGATTTTTCTTACAACATGACTCCTAAGCACAAGCCAACTGCTTCATCTTATGTTTCACCCAGGAAATTGTGAGCATTTCCAATTCTGGAGGGGAAACTGCCTTTGTCGATTCCTTTGAAAGATTATTTTGTACCATTTCAGAGATTTTTAAGAAATTTTGACAAAATTAAGTCTTTATCTTCGTGAACATGTTAGGTGTGATCTTGCTATAATTAGCGGATATTCCTCCCAAATTCTGGCACTTGGGTGGGTTGACAGACTTAGATTTCAGTTCTATCATGAGTTCATTATCTGGAGGTTGTGTCAGTATTTGGCAGAAGAGGGGTGAGGCACTGACCGCTAGCCTAGTGCCACCTGGTGAATTCTTCCAGTGGAATCCCACTTAACCTTTGCGACCAACTTCCCAGATGATGATAATAATGAAGATGAGGAGGAGGACAAGAAATCATGATCATCACCACCACCAGTTAAAAATGAAAGTGCTAGTCTCAACGCTACTCACTTGAAGTCCCATAGCTAGACAGTTGTGAAGTTCCTATTTGAATCCAAGTTTTGTCTTCAGACTTGGTGCTTTGACTCTGATGCCTACTGTTGCCACAGCACATGATCCAGCCTTCTTCCCACTTCAAACCTCCTCTCCTCTCAGACTCTCTTCCCAGCAAGCAGTCTCTAGCTACGTGCTAACTCTTCCTCCTTTCCTGCCCTAAAGGGCACATGGAGTAAGAAGGAATTATGATACATGGAATAAGAAATCAATAGTGATATCAAAAATACAGGCTAGTTAAGAAATTTTCTCTTGACCCCCGTCAAGACTTTTGCTAAAAAAGAATGGCTTGATCGCAGCTGTGTAAAGAGAACTATGAAAGCAGAAAGAGCCATTAGGAAAGTGATGGAGGGGTCCTGTCATGAGGACCTGAACTAGGGCAATAGTAGTGTAAATAGAGTAAAAGAGATCGATTTGGAGGAAAGTGGAGAGAAGACAAGGAAAGAAGAGAGAAGCTGTATTAGCCTGTTTTTCATTGCTATAACAAAATACCCAAAGCCGGGTATTTATAAAGAAAAAAGATTCATTTCCATACACAGTATTGGAGGCTGAGAGTTCAAGATCAGGTGGCCCCTCTGCTTGGCCTCTAGTGAGGGCCCCCTTGGCTGTGTCACCTCACAACAGATGGCAGAAGCAGATGTGAGAGGAAGAGATCACGTGGTAAAACAAGAAGCCAGAGAAAGGGGAGGGGTCATTCTTGCTCTTTTATCGCAGTCTTCTTTGGGGGAACTAAGGAGAGTTGCACAAAAAGTATGTTAATTCCATTTGTGACCAGTGCCCCCAGTGATCTAGTTATCTTCCTCTCTGGAAAGTTCCACCACTTCAACATTGCCGCATTGGTGACCAAGCTTCTAACGCATGAACTTTTGGAGGATATATCAAAACATATCTAAACCATAGCAGAAGTCCTAAAAGGATCCCTAGATGCCTTCTCGAGTTTGTGAATTCTTATGTGTGCAATAGGTCATCATGTACAATACCGTCAAAACAGCTACTGGTTTTTCACTACTTACCAGATGCCAGGCATCGTACTGAGTACTTAACAGGCACTCGCTCTTTCAATCTTCGCAACATCTATTTTCTCTGCATTGTAGATGAAGAAACTGGAGCTCAGAAAAATTTGTCACTTGGCCAAGAGTGTCCCTTGGCCAGAGCTCCTAATAGGTTGATTACTGATCCAAACCCCATTCAGTCTGATTCTGAGACCCAGACCCTCAGCATGTCCCAGGGTGAAGATTGTATTCTTCTATGGGACATTGACGTGCCATTTCTTAACTTGTTATGCAAACATTTTCTTCCTAATATAATTTTACTGGTGCATTATAACCATACAGCATATTGAGGTTCGGTGTGATAGAAACAAACATGCACGTAGCACCCGGTGAATGCAGACATTTTAGTGAGCACTAAAACAAAACTAGCACATCGCACCCATGATTTTATTTCACTGTCATTCATAATGAGGCAAAATAAAAAATTATTAAAAGTTGATTTAAAGAAAACGCTTGAAAGTATCATTATACAGATCTACACTGTTCGCGTGTGGCTATTTGCATTTAAATTCATTGAAATTAAAGTGAAATAAAACTTTATTTCCTCAATACGTTAGCCACATTTCAAGCACTCAATAGCCCAGCTGGTGGCTACCAGGTTGAATAGTGCAGATCTGGAACACTTCTGTCGTTGTATAGAGTTCTATTGGGTAACTCAGGGCTAGGGCTGTCTTACACTAGATCAATGTCTTTATTTAGAGTTCACTCGAGCTCTAAATTAGCTCTCTCTAGAACTTTATCTGGCTCTGGCTAAGTCCATGTGCACCTGCATTGTCCAATACAGCAGCTGTTAGTCACCAGTGTTGAGCCCTGGGGGTATGAATAGTCTGAATGGAAATACTCCATAAGTTTAAAATACATCATGAATTTAAAATCCTTTGCATGAATAAAGAATGTAAAATAACAGCCTTCATAATTTTTATTCTGAATATCTGTTGAAATATTATTTTGGATATACTGGGTTAAATAAAATGTATTGTTGAATTTAATTTCATGTGCTCTTTTTTACCTTATTTAATGTTGCTATAAGATCATTTTAAATTACGTACATGGTTTACGTTGTGTTTCCATGGACCGGGCTGCTGTAGACCTCTTTCCCCACTATGTCTTTTTCTCTAGATCTGTGCTTCCCAGTACAGTAATCATAAGCCACATGTGGCTATGTCTATTGAACTTAATTAAAATTATGCACAATTTAGTATTCAGTTCTTCTGTCACAATAGCCACACTCCAGATGTGGCTCCGTAGCTGCATACAGTTGGTGGCTATAATATTGCAGGACACAGGTGCAGAACATTTCCATCTTCTCAGAAAGTTCCATCAGACAGTGCTGACATAAACTGTACATAGTGATGAAAAGAGCCACAGAGATGGATCCTCAATGTCTGAAGGTTTCCACGGCATGTGACCGTGCAGCACGTCGTCCTCCTGTCTCCTGGGTTCCATCCCTTTCTACCTTTGTTAGACTTGTTTATGCACAACTTATCTGTTCTTCTCTCCTCCCTCAAGGGCTGTGGCATGCTTATCTCTCGTGGAACACACTTTCTCCCCCTTCCCTGTATGTATACAGCATCTAACATGGTGTTTTGTACAATAGAGGTACTCAGTATCTGTGCAACCATTGGAGTGGCAGTTCCTAGTACATGTTTGGAAATCTGTGGCTAAAACTAGAGGGAGATCCCTGTGACTGCTAGCGGGGAGAGGGGGAGAGAGAGAAAGAGGAGAAGGAGGAGAAGGAGGAGGAGGAGGAGGAGGAGGAGGAGGAGGAGGAGGAAGAGGAGGAGGAGGAGGAGTAGAGGAAAGAGAAGGAGGAGGGCAAGTCAAAGCCAGGTTCCTACAGAAGAAGGAAGAAGAGTTAGTGGAGACACAGAAAAAAATCAGAGAGACTGTGGTGACCCCAAATCTTAAACATGTCACCTGATCTCTCAGGCCACCCTACGAGCTCCTCACAGGCAGTGACAAGAGTTACTGCAGGGGACTTCACAGACTCAGGCCACAGCTATATAGAAAGTGCAAAAGAAATCCAAAATATGATTATGCGATAAATAAACATGGAAGTCCCATAAACGAGAAGCACGAAAATTAAGGGTCTGGTGAGGAGAGAAAAAATGAAAAATGTCCTCTCCCTGGGCCAGCTGGTTCGAGTTACATTTTATGAGCAGCATGTGGATTCCAGCGCCCTTGTTGAATTAGCGGCAGAACCGCACATTAGTTTTAAGGCTCCCTCTCGAATAGGAACATCATAACGTTTTTTAATTGGGGCTGATAAAAAACGTAGTATTGCTTGTAGGTGCCTGAGAGAAGCGAATTGTGAAATTGGGTTTTCATTAAACCTAATGATGGAAAATTAAGTATAGTGCGTCGGGTGAAATGGGGTGTGATAAAAGACATCACTTCTGCATTATCAGAGGTTAATAAGGGAATAGGTGAGGTACGATGCATTGGAGAAGGGAGTCCAACTAGCCGAATTAATAAACCTTGAAAATCCCTTGGTCCCGAGTCTTCACAGCACCATTAGCTCCAGCATTGACATTTTTACAAATGTTACAGCAATACAACTTGTTAACTTCCAAACGCATTTATTTTCTCTTTCCAGTGTTGGTTTTGCTGACACCAAGTTTACAGTCTGTCTAGCAATGTGTTGAGGGAAAATATCCATATTGATAGCTATTTGGTTTGGGAAGCATTTAGCATCTCACAGATATTGCCAGGTGCCCGTTCCTAGGAAGCCTGCCTCTGCCAGGCAGCCCGTTTCCCATGCAGCCCACGCCCCAGGTCCTTTGGAGACTGTGGGTCTCGGAAGACACCTGTCTGCCCCGTGTGATGGTGGTGTGGGTGGGAAACACAAGGTGCCAGGCATCGAGTCTGGTTCATCCTCTCCTGGGACTATTAAAGAGTGGCATCTAGAGACTCAAACTCAAGTGCTCCCTTCCTTCCATATCCGACCTCTTCACAGCATCGCAGGGATGATCTTATTCACTGGATTCACTGTAGGTGTCAGAGCCACGACAGTTGAGACACCTACAAGAAAGAGTGCGAGTCTTTAAAGAAAGGGATTCTGTTTCCAGCCCTTCGGCAGCTTCACACTGGCTTCAGGAGTCCTCACATTCATATTTTTCTGGACCTGCCCTGCATTGTCTCTTACAGCATCGCCCGGGGCTCTTAGTCCACTCCCACCTCTCTGCTCTTACCTCAACGTGCCTTCACCTCTCAGCCTCTGTTCTTTGGCTTCAGGTCTTTCTTCTTGTCTGATTTCCCTACTAGACCACCAAGCCTTGTGGGCAGTATCTATATTTCTCTCTGCGTCACCTCTGCCTACCAGAGTCCTTGGCACAGAGGAGCATCACAGTAAGTCTAAGTCATGATTACAAGGGCATGAGGGAGAAATAAACAGCCTCCATATTTGCCGAGCGTTACATTTAAGCAATGCCAGTGAAGGTGTTGGTACCTCTTACCAAAAATCCCAGGAGCAAAAGTAAGCAGCATTTGTCTTAGGTACAGCCAGAAAGGTTTTGCTAATATCTCACCTAGGCCCTTCTTCCTTGTGTGTGAATCTGCGTCCTTGAGATGAGATCTTCCTGTGGGCAGTCCGGGGCAGGTTGGTCTGATGATCCCAAAGGGCCAGCTCTGCCTGGGTGATGTTTACCGACCACATCAAGTCAGGAAGTTTTAGAGACCTCACTGAGCACACAATGACCCCACCTACTACGTATGACCCAGTCCATGTCTCAAGTTCATACCAGTCAAGTGAGTAGCCCCTCTTCCCTTGGAGGAGCTAACAGGAGGGGGCAGGTGGAAAGATGAAAAAATGAGAAAGGTATGTCCCTATCACTCTGAACTACATTATGATGTGAGACTTCAATACACCGATTAATATATATATTAATATATGTTACATATAATAAAATGGTTTATAGAATGGAATATATTTATATATATATATATAGTAAAATGGTTTATAGAAGCAGCAAGGTAATAAATAAAGAAGTAGAAATCAGTTTTGCTTAAAGCAATAAATCCCTCAATTTGCCTAACTTCCCAGCATAGTCTTCATCTTAACCATTTTCACATGTGTTTTCGACAAAAAAAAAATCAATAATATAACAATAAGCACAAAGGAAAATAAATTTCTATTTATGGCTGGTAAATTTTCTTAATTTAAAAGTTCTAAAAATAATAAATAAAAAATAAGTGAGAAACGTATCTCCCCTCCATCTGCAGACACAGGTGAATGCATGCGGGTGGCCAACCACTCTCATTTCCCAGGGCTGAGGGGTTTCCCCGGGTACTGGACCAGAGACGTGTCAGGCAAACTGGGACCCGCTGGTCTCCCTGGAAAGCATGCAGGCCAGACATTCCCCTCCACTAGCCTGTCCTTACCAAGAACTGCTTGTTTGGCTCTGTCACCTGGGGGTAGAGCACTTTCCTATTACAGAGTCTACGTCTGATGGATCTTTGTCGACATGAGAGGCAAGCAAGCTGAAGGGACCATGGCTTTTGAAAAGTTGCAGGAATGTATATTAAGCCTTCCAGGGAGTGAGTGTAGCACGGGCCTCGTGGATGTCTGCCCTGGTGCCTCGCAGTGTCTGTAAACATCTGGGGGAGACACATCGCCTGCCACAGCTGGCTGTTCTCATCTCATGCACGCCACACATGGGATGACCCAGGGCAGAGACTGCCGTGTGTTTGAGAGGATGTGGGGACCGAGCCTCGGTGACTCTGAGGAAGATGCGCTGGTCGCAAAAGGCCGACAGTGCGTGTCTGGCAAGGAGGTGGTAGGACAAGAAGTTGGTTTTATGGGTCCAAGGGAAGAGAAGAATTCAAACCCAGTCTGAGCAGGAATCAGTTTCCAGAGTGACCAAACTAACAGATGGTAGTTAAAGCAGCTCGTTGGATATAAAGATTCTTATCAGGAGAATATGACTCTCATATCAGGAAGGGATCTCGTGAAAGGGATGAGGCAGAGGATCCAGGCATGGGGAGAAGTTGTTGGCAGGACTGAAAGGAAGAGGTTCAGGCTTTCCTGCTTGCAAGGTGTGTTCAGTGACATTCCTGGACCAACATTATTAGGGGGGAAGCTAAATGATAGAAAAAAGGTGGTCAGTGTTGCAGAGAGCCCATAGCTGGGGAGAGCAGCTAGAGGGTCAGAGTCCCTCCTAGCTGCCAGGGATCCAGGACTGGCTCTGATTCCTCAAAGGGAATAAACAAATAGAGAAATCAGGTCCCAGGGATGAAGGCAAAAGACCTGAACTAGACACAGAGCACTGATCTCCAGGCACCTGAGCCTCTGCTCACCTGCAGATAAGCACCAGAGACTTATTTCCAGGCACCTGGCTTCCTAAACAGGACAGTGCCCCTAATATTTAGCCTGTCTGGATTTTCCCTGGTTCTGATTCTCAGCTGGCATTGGCCAAGACAACAATCCTGGATGAGGGACTAAGCCAGACTAGGGATGATAGCCAACCTGGAATTTTGTCTTTACTCTCTCAATATGCACCCTTGGAATTGAAATGAACCAAGGGTTATTATATGCATTGATTTGTTTGTTATTCTAATATTTGCATCGACCCACACAGCCATGCCCAGTAGCAGTGCATTTCTAGTCTTTCTGCAATTTCCTGATCCGTTGAGTTTCCTCTGCTGGGGGAGGCAGGGAGGACAAAGGACAAAACCCTAGAGGTGATGGCTTGTTCCTCCTCCTTCTCTCTGAAGCAGATGGCAGCCGTGGGGAGCTGTCCCAGCCCACCCTCACCATCCAGACTCACCCCTACCGGACCTGTGACCCCGTGGAGATGAGCTACCCCCGGGACCAGTTCCAGCCTGCCATCCGGGTGGCCGACCTGCTGCAGCACATCACCCAGATGAAGAGAGGCCAGGGCTATGGGTTCAAGGAGGAGTACGAGGTAAGAGACCACCTGTGCGGAAACTTCTCAGTAGTTCATGGCCGTATTTGGGTGCACAAGCCTTGATACTGGAAATATGGTACCATGACCAGCAACAGTGGTGAGCCTTGGGAATGGGGTGGAAACATAGCATCTCATGCTCCACCTGAGCCAAAATATGCATCTTAAACAGAGTGTCAGGTGATGTATATACGCTTTAAATTTGAGAAGCACTGCCGGGTGTGGTGGTGCACGCTTGTAATCCTAGTACTAGGGAGGTACTAGGTACTGATACCAGAGAATCGCAGGTTTGAGGACAGCCTCAGCAATTTAGTGAGGCTCTCAGCAACCTAGTGAGACCCTGTTTCCAAATAAGAAATAAAATCAGTCTGGGGTTGTAGCTCGGAAGTAGAATGCCTCTGGGTTCAATTCCCAGTACCACAAAACATAAAAATAAAAATTTGAGAAGCACCATGCTGCGAGATGTTAATACCTTCTTCTACTTTTTTCTTTCCTTCCCTCCTCCTCCTCCTCCTCCTCTTCCTCCTCTTTCTCCTCCTCCTCCTTCTCCTCCTCCTCCTCCTCCTCCTCCTCCTCCTCCTCTTCTTCTTCTTCTTCTTCTTCTTCTTCTTCTTCTTCTTCTCTTTCCCTTTCTCCCTCTCCCTCTTTCTCATAAGCCAGTTATCTCCCAAATTTCCATGCTTTGGAATCACCCTTCCTTCAATATGGAGATAAAATGGATCACGCCTCCTTCCCACATGCTGTAGAAAAGCAGCACATCTCCCATACCAGCGCCAGGGATTTCCAGCATGCCTGCTTGCTCCTGGTCACATCTTGCTCCACATCCATCGTTCTGTGCTGTTCTCTCCACTCCCCACCCAGGCAATGCCTCATCTCTGGTGACTGTTGTCTGCTCTCTGCACGTCCTCTTCCCCACTCCTGCTTTGGGCATCCCTTTCCTTCCTTCCCAAAGCATCTCTAACACAAAGGGTTTGCATGCAGGTAGTGGTTGTACCTGTAGCCTGGGGAATAACACAGAAGGATTGCAGCAGAATGCAATGGTTCCTCAATACAGCATAAGTATTCTAAGCTCCTTAACCAGCACATCACTAGTGAGGCCTCCTAAGTTTCTAGTCTGACAGGTCTCTATCCATTCCCCTACCACAAAATTCTTTTTAGTGTCTTCAAACCACCACCTCATGGGCATCCAAAGGAAGGACTCCCACATTATCCTTAGTTTATTAGGCAGAACGATTTAGATTTCTTTGTCTCACTCCTTTTATTTCAGACTAGCCCATTAGACCTCACCTTTTATAAACAAAAAGTAAAATAAAGTAGAAGGAAAAACTCATTAAGATGTTTTCCTGAACCAAAGAGCAGCTTACTCCCCAAGAGGGGTTTTGTACTCTCCTGGTGCAGGTGAAATCCAGCTACAGCCAGCTTTGAAAACAAGCATTTCCCTCTTCACTTTTCCTTCCTCTCTCTCTCCCTCTCCTCTTTCCTCTGCAAAATATCCTTTTTAAAATTTTTATTGGTGCATTATAATCATACATAATAATGGCATTCATAGTGATGCATTTATGTATGCACATAGTATATTTGGTTTGCTTCCTTCCCCATAGGTACCTCTCCTTTCCCTCTCCTCTCCCTTCCCCTGCTCCCCATTCCACTACTCTACTTGGCTCCCTCCTATTTTCATGAGGTCCCTTTTCTTTCAATTTTTCAAACTGGCTTCCACATATGAGAGAAAACATAACGACCTTTGACTCATAGTCTATCTTATGTCACTTAGTATGAGGTTCTCCAGTTCCATCAATTTTCCTGCAGATGAAAAATTTCATTCTTCTGTATGGATGTTTTACATTCTCCTGTATGTAAAACTCCATTGTGCATAAATACTACATTTTCTTTATGCATTCATCTGTTGACAGACACCAGGTTTATAGCAGCATAATTCATAATAGCCAAGTTATGGAACCAACCCAAAATATGTCTTTAGCATCTTCTGTGTTTTTGCATGTTGTGATTTATAGATGCACTGTCCCTTCCTTCCTTCCTTCCTTCCTTCCTTCCCTCCTTCCTTCCTTCCTTCCTTCCTTCCCTCTTTCCTTCCTTCCTTCCTTCATCACATTCAGCATGTGCCCCAGATATGTTCAATTCAGTTTCACTGTGTATAGTGAAAACTCATTGGCTCAGACTTCCCACATTTGGAATTCTTGGTAATGCAGACTAAGTTATCTCTCCAATGATATTCAAAGAAAAAGCTTGCAAAGCAGTATTTCTGAAGTCATATGAGGTCATGAAATTGTGCTAAACTTGGAATCCAGACAGACAGCTGGATTCCAGTACAGTAAACTGGGTGATCTTAGCATATTGTTTTGCTATCTTGACTTTTAATATTCTTTATTATTTGAATGAAGAGTTTGGGTAAGGTGATTTCTAAGGACCTGTCTGGTCCTAAAACTTTATGAGAGTATAAAACATGGTGGCAAGGGGCATGTCTGACATATTTATGAGAACAAAAACGTTGATGTCAATGGATGTGAGTAATTACCAGCTCGGGAGAACCAGCAGTTAATTTCAAATATGGTCTAAGTAAAATAACATTTTTCATATACCCAGTCTACAAATTTTGAAAGAATATTGCAGTAAGAGTTGAAGGAGATTGCATTAGTCAGCTTTTCGTCACTATGACCAAAATGCCTGACACAAACAACTTGGAGGAGGAAAGATTCATTTTGACTCACAGTTTGAGAGGTCTCAGTCCATGGTCAGCAGGCTCCATTGCTCTGGGCCTGAGGTAAGGCAGAACATCATGGTAGAAGGGTGTGATGCAGGAAAGCTACTCATCTCATAGCAGCTGGGAAGCAAAGAGAAAGGGGGTAAGGGACCAGAGACAAGATAGAGTCCCCATTGGCATGTACCCATTGACCAACTTCCTCCAGCCACGCACCACCTGCTTATACCATATCCCAGCAAGTACTCCATTCAAATTATTAATCCACCAAATGGATTAATCCCCTGATGAGGTCAGATACCTCATGATCCAAACACTTCCTCAAAGCTCTGCCTCTGGACGTTGCTACACTGGGGACCAATCCTTCAACACATGAGCTCTTGAGGGATGTTCCATATCCAAAACATGACAGAGATGACCTCATCGCCTCCCATCCCTGAGTCTTATTTCCTAGAGGGATGAATGGCCCCACCCTGGGGAGGAGATCATGTATGCATACTTATGCACACATATGCAGGTCTGTTTGTTGAGCAAATGATAGAGAGGCTGTGTGGTTTATAAAAAACATATTCAATACCATGATGGTTTGATAAATCCTTAGTGATAATAATTTGTCTTAAAGTTTCAAATACCATTAAAGGAGCTATGTGGTTTATTAGAAAGGGGGACAAATGGCCAAAGGCTAAGAAACACAGGTCCTAAGAACCTACCATCTAAAATTGGAGAATGGAAATACAAATGTATTTGACTACTTTGGTGTACTTCCTTCCACAGTGTTTTTTTAAGCATCCATTCCTATGTGGTGGATTGCTTTAGAAATTTCCTTTCTTACACCTGTTTGCATCTTCCAAACATTCTAGCATGGGAATGATCTTCTTTTGTAGTGAAGCAAATAGTTCCTGTTATTTCATCCTTCGAACCTCAACCAGAAATATCTCTAATGGGACTAGCCTTGCTCTCAATTAGTTTGAATTATATTAATCAGCTCACTGGAATGCCTAGCACTTAGTTAACTGCATCTTCTGATTAACTGGGGGTTAATTGGAAAGCATTACTTCCTGAAGATGTGCTAGTTTCCACAATGGGCTAGTCCACTTTCATAGAATAGAAATGGACTTTGCTTTGATCGTAAAGGCTCCTGTGATACCTAGAATCTTCATCCTGAGCATGAGTCACAGACCTGCTTGAAGACTCATTGTCTTGTAAACACAAGACTCCCAAGAGCCTCCAGTTCTGTTCTCATCCCAACCTACTCTGTACTGTCTATTGCCTGTCACTTCCCTATCCTGCTCTGCTTTTTCATACAAATGAGTGGGCTTGACAGGTTGACATCTAAGGGACCTCTCTGCTTCTGCAAGCTGTGTCTTCTAAAATTCAGTTCAGTTGCACAATCACTTACAAATTTGTTCAGCAAATATTTACTGAGTGTTTACTACTGCCAAGGACTAGACTAGGTATCTGGGATACAACAGTGAACAAAACAAAGATTTGTGCCCTCATGAAGTTTTTATTCCAGTAGGAGAAATAGGAAAATAAGCATAGTTTAAAAATAGATAAATTATGTAATGTAGTGTGTTGGACAGTGAAAAATACTGTTTGCTGTGTTACACACTATCCCAAATCTGAACAACATAAAATCATCGATTAATTGCAATCATTGGTTCTATGGGTTAACAATTGGACAGGACACAGAGGGACAGCCTGTCTCTTCTCCATGGTATCTAGGACCTCGACTGGGAGGACTACAAGACTGAGCACTAATATCATCTGCAAGTGTCTTCACTCCCATGTTGAATGATTGATGCAGGCTGAGATGTCAGTGGGATCTGCCCACTGGAACACCTACACATGGCCTCTTCTGTGGCCTTGGTTTCTTCACAGCATGGTGGCTTCATGATAGTTGGACTTTGTACATGGTGGCTCACAGCTCCAAAGGTGAGCCTTCCAGCTGACAAGGTGAAAAGTGTATCACTTTTGTGACCTAGACTTGGATAAGCAAGTGAAAACGTCCCCCAATCTAGGGGAAAGGAATGAGACTCCATCTCTTGAGGAGGAGGAGGTCCAATTACCATATTCTAGAAGAGGATACAAAACAGAAAACGTTGGAAAATACAATCTCTCAATAATACAGTCTGCCACAAGTATCATGGACAAAGAAAGAATAGAGCAAGGAAGGGATATGGAGTATTCCAGTGACATGAAGTAGAGGAGGTTCCAATATTAAATAGGTTAGAAGGTTAGTCCTTAATAAGAAGATGATATTTGAAGATAGACATGGTAGAAGATATTTGGACAAAAAGAGTTCCTGATCCAGGGAGTAATAAACCTGGCATGTACAAGCAGGATCAAGGAGGCCAGGGTGGCAGGAGCAGAGTAAGCAAGGGGTAAAAGTAATAGGAGATTAAATTGGAGAAGTAAAGAGGGACTTTATGGTGTGCAAAGTTCATTATAAGGGCTTTGCTTTCACTTTTAATGAGATAGAAAGTGACTGCAGAGTTTTGAGAAGATAAGTGCTAACAATCTGACTTTATGTTGAAAGACTTATTGTAGCTTCTGTGTTGAGAATAGGACACAGGGAGGCAGAGATAAAAGGAGGGAAACCAGTGATTAGGCCATGGCAGTAACTCAGGTAGACCAGGCGTGGTGGTGCATGCCTGTAATCCCAGTACCAGAGAGACTAAGACAGGAGGGTCACGGGTTCCAGACCAGCCTCAGCAACTTAGTGAAATCTTGTTACAAAATAAAAAACAAAATATGGCTGGGGAGGTAAAATAGCTCAGAGATACAATCCTCTGGAGTCCATCACCAGTACCAAAAACAAAACAAAACAAAAACACCCAGGTAGAGACAATGGTGGCTCAGGCCAGGCACAGCAGAGCAGTTGGCAAGAAATGGTTGGATTCTGAATATAGAGCCAACAGGATTTCCTAACACCTGGCACGTGAGCAAAACCGTAACCCGCACCACTGGAAGGATGGCATTGCCGCCAACAGAGAAGGAAGTTTCTGGCAGAGCAGAGTGGGCACAATCAAGGGTTTAATTTGAACTGAGTTACAATGTCTACGAAATGCCTTAGTTGAGATGGCAGGAGATGGCTATTTGAGTTTGGAATTTGGAAAAGAAGGCTGAGCTGGAGAGAAACCCTTGGGAGTCATTGGCATGCAGATAAGATTAAAGCCACAAGGATGGATGAGGTCACCAAGTGTGTTGATTAGCCTCCTTTCATCACTCTGACCAAAATACCTGACACAAATAACTTAAAGGAGGAAAAGTTTATTTTATCTCATGGTTCCAGAGGTTCCATCCATGGTCAGCAGGCTCCAATGGTGGAAGGGTGTGGTGGAGGAAAACTGCTCGGCTCATGGCAGCCAAGAAGGAGAGAGAGAGAGAGGAGTGGGGGGCAGAGGCAGGAGGGGGAAGGGAGGGACCGGGACAGATGTAGTCCCTGAGGCCACACCCCAGTGACCTACTTCCTCTAGACACACCCTACCTGCCTACACACCCAGGAATCCATTCAAATTATTAATTTACCAAATGGATTAATCCACCTATGAGGTTGGAACCCTCATGATTCAATTATTTCACCTCTGACCATTGCTATGTTGTCTAACACATGAAGTTTAGGGGGGAAGACTTCAGAGCCAAGCATGTAAATGGAGACAAGGTCCCAGCCTCTCTGAATTTCAACTGCAAGAAGATGTGCGAGCACTTTCTGTTGGACAAGCATCGTATTAGGTTCCAGGAACTTAGGAATGAAATAAGAAGAACCTTTGCCTTCCGGGGAACTCGTAGCCTATTCTTAGAAACAGGCATATAAGTGATTATTTCAATTGCTTGACAACATGCCATAATAGAGGTATGGCCAGAATTATAGGAACCCATCAGGGTAAGGTGTATTAAGCCTGGCCTAAAGGTAGATAAGCAGTGGCTTTCTGGGAGACACAAAGTCTAAACCAAAGCTTGAGGAAAGAGACGACCCAAGTGAAAGAAGAGAAGGGTATTGTAGGCAGAGGAACGAGAACAAACTATGGCTCAGGATTGTACACAGTGGGTTGAGGTAGGGGAACCAGACATGGTTTGATGTATAAAATATGTGAGGGAGAGCCAGGCATGGTGGCGCACGCTTGTAATCCCAGTACTTTGGGAGGTGGAGACCGGATGATCCGGGTTCGCGGCCAGCCTCAGCTCACCCTCTCTCTCTCTCTCTCTCCCTGTCTCTCTCTCTCTCTACTTAGTGAGGCCCTCTGCAACTTCGTGAGACCCGGTTTCAAAATAAAGTATAAAAAATAGGGCCGGGGGTGTAGCGCGGAGGTAGAACGCCCCTGCGTTCAATCCCCAGTACCGCAAAAAAAAAAAAAAAAATATGTGAGGGAGAATGGAGGTGGGCTGAAATTGTTAGCAGGGGCCGGCATGGTAGGGAGAGTCTTGGCAGGCTCAGGAAATTGAATTTTATTCCAGGGACCATGGGGGCCATAGAAGGGAGCAGGAATTTTTAAAGTGGATTTGCATTTTAAATCTGGTGGAGATCAGAGGCAGGTAGAGAGCCAGGGCCGTAATTCAGGGAAAGATGGGACTGCCCTGGCAGGGAGACTGGGCCCAGAGCCCAGACAAGCCCACACACGCTCTCTGCATGTAGAGCCATAAAATCAGCTTGTTCTCTTTGGCATGAAAACTTGAGTTTCTCAATATATATTTTAAGTTCAACCATTTGAAGTAATATATGAATCGTCCTGAATTGAGAGTCAAAATGCCTGCACTAAAGTCCTGTCGCTTTCATTAAGTACCTGGGTGACCTAAGGCAGGTCACTCTCCATCTCTAGGCCTCATTTCCACATTTATGCAGCGAGGGCCAGGGGGTTGGCCCACGTGATCCCAAGAGCCCCTCTGTCACTGATGTTCCGGGAGTCTAAATAGGAACCAGTTGATCAGGCCAGCTGGTATCCCATCTCCAGATAGTCCCATGGTACCCCCCTCTGTGGCTCCTACCCCCATGGCTTTGTCTCAGGTTCTAGCAACTATGATTGACAGGGTCCTGGGACTCCTAAGAATTCAAGGTAACCCAGACAAATCAACTCCCCTGCCTGCAGATCTGGGTCCTGGTCAGAGCTTTTCAGTCTTGGCTGCGCCTAGGAAACTTTTTAAAACACCAAAGCCCAAGCCACACTTCAGGTCAATTAAATCAAAATCATGGGGAGTGGCACCCAGGCATCAGTATTCTCAAAGTTCTCTAGTGGATTACAGTTTACTTTTAAAATTGAGAGCCACAGGTCTAAGGAACACCACCGAGTTCCCAACCTGTACCACATCTCTGTCCACAGACCTATGCCTGGCCTGTCCAGCCTGCTGACCCTCACATCCAGCCTTGACAATGGATCACGGTCACATTCAAGTCAAGGTGCATGGCATGATCTTAAACTGCAAAGTCCCCCATTCTGCAGCCCAAATCATCCCACCTTCCCCAGTTATAAAACAAAAAAACCTAAGCCTGCCAACAAATGCTAGCCATCATGGTGAGAAGAGTAGCAGGTTTGGGGAAGATGAGGGAGAAGAGGAAGAGGTGACTTTGTGATAAAGAGAAAGAAGGGAAGCGCGTTCATCCCAGTCCAATCCAGACAGCCTGTCATTGTAATGAATGGAATGAGCCCAGTAGGGCGACCAGAAGGTGTCTGGTTATTACAGCTCCATTAGGACTATTTAAGGCACAAGGAACAGCTGTGAGGAATATGATGCAGCCTAATGAAGAGCAAACATTTGTTCATTCTCCAGCTCTGGGCGGACACGCCATGTGTACGGCTTTTGAGGCGAGAGGTTGCCATCTTGCTCTTAGTCGTCTGTGAGTGGTGGTGGCAGACGGCCTCCTAATGGGGCATAGCCGAGGAGATGGAAGCTTCCCTTCAACCCGTGCACTCCTCCTCTGCCCAGAGCCAACTGAGCAAGGGATGAGCACGCCTCTGCTTCTCCAGCCACGTTCTTTCTCCTTGGTAACAGAGTCACAGACATCCCACTGCAGGTGACCCCAGAGGGATTCTGGTCCAGTTCCCAATTTGCAGAAGAAAGTGGTTCTGGGTGGGGCATGAGGAATTAGTGCCAGATGCCCAAATTGTGGATAGGAACACCATGGAGCTTCTCCAGTTTTGGGAACTCATAATGGCCAAAGTGGAAGAGCTGGGTTCACCCGATCTTTCACTCCACCTACCCTGGATGGAAATAAGAAGAACGTGGGCCATTTCCAGGGAGTGGCCAATAAGGATTAGTAACACATGTGGTTTCAGACCTGGAAGAGAGCTCACACATGAGACACTGTTAACTCAGTCCTTTTTTCTTAGCCTATTTTTATCATTCCACTTATAATACTGTTAGTAACACAGCAAACTGTATTTTTTGTTTTTAATACAGAACCTCCCCAACCAAGTGAGCAATTTTGAGGTGCTACCACAGAAAATCCCCTGACCTAGAGACTACACCTGGTTCTCTACTTGCTCCTGAGATCCTGAGCAATCTCGGGCAAAACTCTTCCCTCCCTGGGCTCCGGTTCTATCTTTTGTGAAATGTCTGACCACATAGTGAGCATGGATCAATCTCTCTCTCTCTCTCTCTCTCTCTCTCTCTCTCTCTCTCTCAGTACTGGTAGTTGAGTCCAGGGGCATTCTACCTCCCAGCTACACCCACAGACCTATCTTATTTTTTATTTTGAAACAAGGTCTCACTAGGTTTCTGAGAGCCTCACCTCACTAAGTTGCTGAGGCTATTCTCAAATCTGTGATCCTCCTGTCTCAGCCTCCCAAGTACTGGGATTACAGGTGTGTACTACCACACCTGGCTAAGCATGGACTTGTGAAGTCTGATGGTATACGCTTCATGGCAAACGCTCATCCAACCAGACACACTGATTGAGTGCCTACTGAGTACTTTACACTGTTCTAGGTCCTCTAGGCTAAGTAGAGAAAACAAAGACCCTCCTTTAAAGGAAGCTCATGACCTCCACATACTATGTAAGTATAAAACAGAACACCAGTTCACATTCCTTAGAGACACACAAATCAGGGCAGTTAAGGGCAAAGGCAGGTTGCTGCTATTGTTGTTTAGTTTTGCTCTTTGTTGTTTCTCGTTGCTAAGATCAATCAGAGGCTTCACAAAAGATGAGGCGCTGAGTCGAAGAAAAGTAGGAAACTGAGCAGAGGGAAAGCATGTGCGGCCAAGGGAGCTGCAGGTGCAGAGCTTGGAACATAAAGGGGCAGAAGCGCTGCAGCCAGCCTATAGAAGAAAAACAAAGATGCCCACCTACGAGGAGAGAAGCAAAAACAAAGCCAGTCGGGGAGAAAAATAGGACTCATACACACCTTTCACAGTCTTCCAGAACAGAATTAACAAGACCATAATCATGACCTCTGACAACCCATATACTTTAACCCAAGCTGGCTTCAATCTAGGGAAGGACTGTTGGCTGAGAAACAGTCACCCAGAAGTTTATGTGTGGAGTGTAGACTGGAGACTGCACTGGGTTGGTAAGGGGAGCTCCCCATGATCACAGGCTCAGAGCTGAGAGGAAGAGGGAGACCCTACAGTGAGCTTCCCCATTAAGCTTCAAAGCAGGGACAGGGTCTTATTCATCTCTCTCCCCCAAAGCATCAGAAACATAGTGTCTACATTTGAAATATTCACTTCATTGAATTATAAAGTGCTGGTGAAAAACTTTTAAGTGATTAAGAAGAGTTCTATCCAAAATGTAAATCAAACCACAACAAGAAGTCTTAAGTCCTCTCACCCCAGTGAGAATGGCTATTACCAAAAAGGCAAAAGAATTACAAATGCTGGCAGAGGATACAGAGAAAGGGGAACTCTCACAAGCTGTTGGTGGGAATGTAAATGAGGATGGCCACTATGGAAAACAGTATGGAGGTTCTTCAAAAGACTAGAAATAGAACTACCATCTGATCCAGCTATGCTACTACTGAGTATATATCCAAGGAATTGAAATCAGCATGTTGAAGAGATGTCCGTACCCCCATGGTCATTGTAGCACTATTCACAGTAGTCAACATATGGGAGAAGTATCCATCCACATGTGAACGGAAAAAGAAAATGTGGCATGTATACATAATGGAATATGATTCAGTCATGAAATGATAGAATTTCCATTCCTAGTCTTTTGAGGAACCTCCATACTGATCTCCAAAGTGGCTGTACTAATTTACAATCCCATCAACAGTGCATATGAGTTCCTATTTCCCCACATCCTCTCCAGCATTTATTGGGCCTTTTAAAGGATACTTTGTGACACTACATGCAGACATGCACTCAACTATTCTTCCTTGATCCACGCTCCTGTCACAGACAAATACCCCCATCTTGCTGCGATCTGATTCTCTACTTAGCTTCACCAGCAGAACTCATAAATTACCGTCTATTTAGTGGCATGGTACGCAATAATATTTTCTCTCCCAATGCCACTCTCAGTAGATGTCATTAGTCATCCCCTCCTGCCTTCTCTGTCCACATTTATAATCCCCGACGTGTGCACCTTTCAGCACAGAAGGTAGCATTTGTTGAAAACGTGGCCTTTGCCAAGGCCACCACTAACTCATCCAGCACCTTAGAGTCAAACAGCAAAAGGTGCACCTGCCTCACTTTCCAGAGAATGTTCATAATATATCTAGACACCTACATGAATGCCATGTTCATGGTGTGTCCTTAGACATGGCGACCTTGTATCGTCCACAGCCTGCACAGAGAAGATGAAAACATAATACACCCCACAAAATTGTTTTAATGGTGGCCTTTACCATCAAATGTGAGTGTTAAATGAACCCATGGACCTCCACTGATACCAGACCTTAGGCTCCCAACAGATCATGAAACTCTTCTAGTCCCTGGATAAATCTGCTACTTGTATCTAGAGTAACCAGCGTGTCCCAATTTTCCCAGAATAGTCTTGATTTTCAAAGTGAAAGTCCAGCGTCTCAGGAACCACTTTGGTCTGAGACAAATCAGGATGGATGTTCCATCTTTGCTCTTGTGACAAGAGACTGCATGTTTCTCATCAGATGAGGGTACAGGGTGAATTCCAGGAGTTGTTCATGGAGGTTCAACATCACCTCCTTGGCAAAGAGTAGGGTGCAGGCATCTCTGAACACCTACTATGTACTAGGCATTGTGCGAGCAGGGGTTGTGGGCATTATCGCAGGTAATCATTAATCATTACAAAATTCTGTAGAGTGTATTAGTTTTCATTTTTGTATATTTAGTTACTTTAATATTTATTTGTGTGGGCTGTACCATTCTATGAGTTTTAACACATGCATAGACTCACGTCAACACCAACACAATCAGGATACCTAAGAACTTCATTAGCCAAAAATGCCCCCCATGCTGCCCCTGTGTAGTTAAGTCATCCCCCAAGCCTCACCTGAAGGGTGTATCACTGTCTTAGTTTTCAGAAAAATTCATTGAGATTTGGAGGGGTAAAATGACTTGCAGTTAAAAAAGATCCAAACACCCCAGTCTGTTTGCCTTTTGCAAAGCCCTGCCTTTTCTCTGATTCAGAGATGTGGTTAGTGTGCAAGATGTATTTCTTGACGAGAGCAATGACTGACAGTCCTAGGTAAAATGGGAAAACTGTCCGAACCTCCCCTGCATGGAGTGCAATGGTGGACGGGGGCAGGGGGCAATCCCGGTGGGCTGGCCTGGTCATGAGGAGGCAGCTCTGCACTGTGCCCTGAAGCGTCAGCCAGGAACTGCCTGATCAGCAATCCCTGGGCCTGGTTTTGCTGCACCCCGGGGCATATCACAACCAATTATCTCCAGGGATACAGTCAAGCCAGGGGAGTAGAGGGAGGTATCAGAGCTGACAGAACCTGCTGAGGATGGTGGGGGACAGGTAAGTGAAACGGACTGGCACGCCCTCCGCCTTGGACTGGAGGTGAGCTGTTCTTGGAAGCTTTGTGTTCTGGCTTCTCAGTATCTGGGGCATTACTCAGAAAGGCTTAGTCTGAAGAATTGTGTGCAAAGGATAGAAGTTTCAGAAAGGACCCTCTTAGCACAGGAGAGGCAGTCGAACAGGCA
Source organism: Glis glis (assembly GCA_004027185.1). Lineage (NCBI taxonomy): Eukaryota > Metazoa > Chordata > Mammalia > Rodentia > Gliridae > Glis > Glis glis. Next base: position 65,268 of record PVJS01004347.1, read on the forward strand.
GAGGAAGGAGCCTGCCAAGCAGGAATGAGGGATGATTCTCAGTTCTAGCAAGAAATGACATTGCTAAGTGGGGAAACCGAGGTAGGTGGTGTAGACCCATGGACAGAGTCAATACAGCAGCACCTCAGGGGCCTGTGATTTTGGTCATCTGATCAATATGAGCCTCCCATGGGCTCATGTGGCTGGGAGGGTGGGTTGCGCCCACAGGGAGTTAATCTGCAGCAGGCCTCAGAGATATCACTTTCTAACATCTATGCACCTATCAACAAGAATGAAAGGAGGGTTCTAGGGACAAGTGTCCTCAGCCATTTCTATGACACTGACACTGGCTCAGCCTCCTCCTCTTAAAACATTTTTAAAGCATTCCCATTGACTCATGTTCTTTTTTATTTTTTATTAATTTGGGAGACGGGGGTCCTAGGGATCAAACTCAGAGGCATTCTATGTCTGAGCTGCACCCCTAGTCCTTTTTATTTTGTATTTTGAAACAGTGTCTTGCTAGCCGGGTGTGGTGGCGCACGCTTGTAATCCCAGTACTTGGGAGGCTGAGACCGGAGAATCGGGGTTCGCGGCCAGCCTCAGCTACTTAATGAGGCCTCCGCAACTTAGTGAGACCCTGTTTCAAAATAAAGAATAAAAAATAGGGCTGGGGGTATAGCTTGGAGGTAGAATTCCCCTGGGTTCTATCCCCAGTTCTGCAAAGAAAAAAAGAAAGTGTCTTGCTAAGTGACTTAGGATCTCACTAAGTTGCTGAGGCTGGCCTCGAACCTGTGATCCTGCTGTCTCTGCCTTGCAAGTGCTAGGATAACAGGCACATGCCACCATGCCCAGCTTCTCACTTTCTCACTGTTTTGGGCTGTGGTCTGCAAGACCTTGATCAAGTACCCCACTTGCCCCCAATCTGCATAATCTCTCTCTCTCCCTCTCTCTCTCTCTCTCTCTCTCTCTCTGTGTGTGTGTGTGTGTGTGTGTGTGTGTGTGTGTGTGTGTTCTGAAGAGCCTCCTTCAAGTTCTAAAACACAAGCTCACTCCATCCCAGGGCCTCTGCCCTCGGCACAGTCCTTCCCGGCCCTTACCACAGCTGGCATTTGCTCATCCTTTCGCTCTAGCTCAACTACGCCAGCCAGAGAGCAGCCAAAACAGCTGGAACTGAACAACACGGGTGTGCTCCAGGTTGCAGCAAGGAGGATGCACGGTTTGGGGAACTGGGGGTCATCTCAGGAAGAGGGTGTCAGAACAGACCCATAGGATGTGGGCTGTGCTGGGTGAGGGGGAGAGTGTTTAAGGCAGCCAGGCTCTGTTCTGGATCGGGCGCTACAGAAAGGGGTGTGATTGGGCATCCTAATCTTAACAATCAGAAGGGAAGACTGGCGTGGGGCCAGCGCTGTGGTTGGCAGAGGTGTAGTAGGCACTTATCTCAACAGGCTAGCGGGCACTGGCTCACTTTTTGGCTTGGCCCCTGCTCAGCTATGACTGCAGAATGTTCTAGTTTTATCTTCTTCCATTGTGATCTCACAGCATCCTCGTCTCCCTTGTCTCACGCGGGTGTTCTGTGAAATCGGGCTCCAAGGCCAGCTCCCCAACATCAGGGGTTGTTTTCTCCTTCTCGAATGTCACCTTTTCAAGGAATCCCGCGGAAACCACCCTATCTAAGTAGCCCCTTGCCCCTCCTTACTGTCTTCCCCAGCTCTCTGTTCTTTGCTTCCATGGTATACATTACAAACAATAAGTACCTGTTTGTACACTGTCTGCCCCTCCCACTGCTAGAGCTGTCTGTGAGGTTGCATCCCTCACATCCACGGCCATTATCTTTAGGACCTAGGACAGCACCTGACATCAGCTGTGGAAGGGAGAAGGCACAGGAGGGAGGCAGCGAGGCCAGCCTCAGTGTGTTCTTGGGCCAGTCATTTCCTGTCTCTCTGGACCTCCCTTTGTGGATCTATCAATGAGTTAATCTTTTTCTCAAAAGACCCTTGCAAATCTGACTTTTGAGGATTCTATGAATACCACGGCTCAGCTCTCCAGGGACAAGGACATCCCCCAAATAACATCCTTTGGACTAAAATTAAAAAGTGACCGCCTTAGGAAAGCAATGCGGGAGAGTGGGACACATCTCCACGCTCGGAGAGGAATGTAAAAATAGCACTCCCTCCTCTGAGGAGGAGAGGGAGAGAAGAGGAAAGTGGAGATTGATAATGGATGAGTATAATGAGGTGGCAATTTTGGTTTCAAAAGAATGTGATTAGCTCCTAATGACTGCCACCATTCCCTGGTCAATCTACTGTAACTAGCCACTAATGTAAAAATAATGCCCCTGGCTCGCTCACTTTGAAGACGGAGATGAGTCTCCCTTTCATACTTTTACCCCCTCGGATTTTTTTTCCTTGAAGAGATTATCCCCTATTATACTGCAGCTCCCTAGAAGAGGAAATAGATGTGTGATCAAAGTCTGCCAATTAGGGGTCATTACCACTGCCTCCCAGGCGGCTCTGTTAGGCACCATCTGCCTTTGTCAACATCATCACAACCCCAGGCCCACAAGGTTTTCTTCAGCCCCCACTAGGGGGAAACAGAGGCCCCTGGGGCTGTGTACAGGGATAGCTGCATGCTGGGTGGGTCCTGAAGGGCATGGTCTTGATGTTGAGAGGAACTTTTAAGGACCTTGGGGGTGGCAGGAGGGACCGTCATCAAATCTTCAACATCATATGACAAAGGGTCCATGCTGATTCTGGGAGGCCCCATGGAGGAAGGCAAAGCACTGGCAGGCAAAAAGAAAAGTGTGCAATGAGTGTGCTCCAAAGAGAGGCAGGAGGCTTTGCGAGGTAGTGAGCCATCTGTCACTGAGGTTATCCAAGCAATAGAGGCTTTGGATTGGCTTTTCAGTTGCCTGGAAGACCATTGTGGACAGGAGCTGACACCTCTGATGTCACTTACATCTCTGAGATTCCTGGATCTAAGACATCTGAAGGCACCAAAGTCATCTCATTCAATGATTTCATTCATTCATTCATTCATTCATTCATTCCAAATGGGTCATTCAAGCACATATAAAATACAGAGCCAGCATTGGGTCCTAGAGATGTGATTATAAGTAAGAGGGCACCCTTTCCCAGGAGGAGCCCATGACCAAGTTGGGAGACAGGCATTTAGATTATTAGGTGGCAGAGCTGTCCCTCTAATAATAGAAGTGACTGATTCTCACTGGGAAGTGAGGAAGCACGAACAGAGAAGGTTTCACAAAGAAGATGCTTGCGCTGGGTTTTGAAGGCTATGTAGAAGTTTTCCAGGCAGAAGAGAACTTCATGTGGAAATAATAACATGGGGAAAGTCTCAGAAGTTTGGAACATCTTATAACTGGCATCTCGAAATAAGGACAAGTCGTGAGGCTGGAGGGTCATTTGGGGTGAAGTTGTAAAGGACCTGTTATCAAAGAGTTTGGAATTTACCCTGAAGACAATAACAAGGGGAGTAACTGGGTCCTGTTCACATTTTAGAAAGATCTCTCTGATTACAGTGGAGGATGGAGTGGAGGGGACAAAACCAAAGCAAGAGAAACCAAAGAGGAGACTAGTGAGAAAGTGTTTCTCCAGGTAAATTCGCTATTTGCAAGAGTCATGGCTGTACATGAGAGTCACTCAGGGAGCTTTAAACGCGACCAATGCCTATGACCCACCCCAGAGTCTGGCCTATCTGTTTGGAGCAGAACCTCGGCTCTGGGAGTTTCAAGTCCTCCCCAGGTAATTCTACTATACAGCTGTAAAGAGACCTTAAGCTGACTGTAATGCACACCCTGTCACAGAGCAGGTGCATGGCACAATTGTTTTAGGACAGTATGGAAAGATTTAGAGTCCTGCCCTTGGCTTCACACCATGATGAGGGGATGTGTTGGGGTGAACAGTTAGACTTTATCACAGATGGACACATAGAAAAATTTCAGGTAGAATGTCCACCCCCAAAAGATCAACTTGAACACCAAGAAATCCAGTGCCGACTCCAAGACCCTGACCTGTCACACAGGAGCATACCTGGAAAGTGGCCTCAGGGGAGCTGCAGCCACCTAGCTGGGGTGGGAGGATGAGGCCAGGAGCTCCAAGCTGAGTTTTAAGAGTTACACGCAAAACTGGGCATAGTGGCACACGCCTGCAATCCCAGGACTTGGAAGGCTGAAACTGAAGGATCTCAGGTTCAAGGACAGCCTCAACAGTGTAGTGAGACTCTCAGCAACATAACAAGGCCCTGTTTCAAAACAAAAGAATAAAAAATAAAAAGGGCTGGGGGTGTAGTTTGGAGGTAGAATGCCCCTGGGTACAATCCCTAGTAACACACACACATACACACACACACACACACACACACACACATACACAT